>CAUYSK010021231.1:0-20789 GCA_963575035.1 Avahi laniger
GGATTGTTTGAGCTCAGGAGTTCGAAACCAGCCTGAGCAAGAGCGAGACCCCGTCTCTACTAAAATTAGAAAGAAATTAATTGGACAACTAAAAATATATAGAAAAAATTAGCCGGGCATGGTGGCGTATGCCTGTAGTCCCAGCTACTCAGGAGGCTGAGGCAGTAGGATTGCTTGAGCCCAGGAGTGTGAGGTTGCTGTGAGCTAGGCTGACGCCACGGCACTCACTCTAGCCAGGGTAACAAAGTGAGACTCTGTCTCAAAAAAAAAAAAAAAGAGTTAATACACTCAGGATGATTTTTAAATCAATCAATCAGTCAACAACATTTATGGTAAAACCTCAATAAACTTCAGAAAAAAAAACCAGAAGAGCAAAAGTAAGAATTACTATAGATTTCTCCTCAGAAGTTATGCAGATTAGGAGACAATGGAATGACATCTTTAAAAAGCTGAAGAAAGAAACTGTCACCCTAGAATTCTATACCCAGCAAAAACAGCATTCGAAAATAAAGGTGAAATGCACTTTTTTCAGATAAATAAAAGTTGAGAGAATTTGTTGCATGCATTTAACGTTATAAGAAATAATAAAAGAAGTTAAGTAGAAGGAAAATAATATCAGATGGAAACTTGGATCTACACAAAGACATGAACAATGCCAACGGTAGTAAATATGTGGGCAAACATAAGAGATGCTTTTTCTCAGTTTTTTATTTTTTAAAAAATCACTGGCTGAGGTCTATGCTAACGGGGCTTCCTCTGTAGCTGCCCATCCTTGGCAATGCCTCACAGAGTGACTCTGTGCCCTGTGGCCTCGCTCATTCACAGGATTGTTTGTCAGACCCGTGGGGAGGAATTTTGAGACAGATGCTAGAAAGATCTAATAACTTGCTTTGACCTGAAGTATGGGCATATCTCAGCGATCTGTGCTATTCTTTTTTTTTTTTATCTGTACAATTCTTGAGTATGGTAGCTTTAGGAGCTAATACGATTTGAATTCATTTATTTTTAGAGAGGGTGTCAAATTGAGAACCAGGCAGATAGATCCATCTACTCTAAAAATGACCCTAAGGTAAATTTTTTCTCTTTTTTTATTATTGTTTATTCTTTTAAGATTTACATCTATTATGTCTGTGGGAATACTATATAATGCTGTGTTATCACTTTTTTTTTTTTTTTGAGACAGAGTCTCACTCTGTTGCCTGGGCTAGAGTGCCCTGGTGTCAGCCTGGCTCACAGCAACCTCAAACTCCTGGGCTCAAGCCATCCTCCTGCCTCAGCCTCCCGAGTGGCTGGGACTACAGGTGCATGCCACTGCACCCAGCTAATTTTTCTATTTTTAGTACAGATGGGGTCTTGCTCTTGCTCAGGCTGGTCTCAAACTCCTGGCCTCAAGCAATCTTCCCACCTCGGCCTCCCAAAGGAATACAAATATATAGAATGCTTATGAATATTTTTTTATGACTAAGGGTTAGAAAAGGCATTCTCAAACAACACCTCAAAAACCCAAAGTATACATCAAAAATAAAAAGAGATGAATCTGATAACATCAAAATTAATGACTCTTTTCCAATGAGGTACAATATAGTTAGTTAATGGGTAGGTAGCAGACTGGGAGAAGACACTTGAAGTATCTATAGCCAATAAGGGGGGACACATTAATAGAATATATATATAGCAGTCCTGCCAATCAACAAGGAAAAGATAGTAACTGTACTGGAAAAATGCACAAAAGATAAGAACACCAATTTACATAGAGAGGAACCCACAAGACTAACAAGAATATGAATAGGCTCCCACCCATTAAGACAGAGAGAGACAAATTATTAATAAAACAAGAACATGTCACTTTAGCCCTGTTATACTGAAAAAAAACTGAAGAGCTAGTCGATGTGAAGTGTTGGCAGGGGCACGGGCACTGTTGTGGACGTGTGGTGGGAGCGTAGACCAGGGCAGGTGTCGCGGAGAACAATTTGGCGGCGTATCTCAGAAAGTCCATGCACCCCATGACCCGCCCATTCCTAGCTGTTTATCCCAAAGAAATCCTCAGCTGGATCCATAAGGGAATATACACAGTGACATTTATCACAGTGTTGTTTCTGATAGCACTGCGGGTGTTGATCCCTGGGGGAGTGGAGAGCAGATTAGGGTAGATCCACATTACTGAATAATCGTCAGCAGTTAGAATTTGCTGGCTAGAAATGTACAAAGCAATCTGGACAGAGCTTCAAAACGTAATGCTGAGTGGGGCAGGAAAAGTAAGAAACTGATTGCTATCTATATCTATGCAATTCCACTTACGTAAATTAAAATACACACACAAAAGGATACACATTACACTCATTAGAATGGTTGCTCATGAGAGAGGAGGGAACCAGATGTGAGGAACAAAGACAAAAAGGAATGAATGAATGTATGCATAAAAATCAGAGAGGAGCTGGGCTGAAGGCTCATGCCTGTAATCTTAGCACTTCAGGAGGGTGAGGTGGGAGGATCACTTGAGGCCAGGCATCTGAGACCAACCTGGGCAATACAGCAAGGCCCTGTCTCTACAAAAAAATTTTAGAAATTGGCTGGGTGTAGTGACAGATGGCCCAGGTACCGAGGAGGCTGAGGCAGGAGGATCGCTTCAGCCCAAGAGTTTGAGGCTGCAGTGAGCTATGTTCTGGCCACTGCATTCCACCAGCCTGGGCAACACAGCAAGACCCTGCCTCTTAAAAAACAAACAAACGAACAACAGACAGGGCCCATTCACAAACCATGGATGGTGCTGTGACTAACTCAGCCCTTGGCACCTGTTACAGGCTAAGTTTATCCCCTCAAAATTTGTATGTTGCAGTCCTAACGCATGGTTTCTTAGAATGTGACTATGTAAAGGCTCATTGCAGATGTAATTAGCTAAGATGAAGTCATACTGTAATAGGGTGGGCCTTTAATTCAATATTACTGGTGTCATTATAAAAAGGGGAAATTTTGGACAAAGAGACAAGCACACAGGGAAAACACCAAGCAAACAGGAAAGCAGAGATTGGGGTGAAGCGTCTCAAGCCAAGGAACACCAAAGGTGGCCAGCAAACTCCAGAAGCAAGGGAGAGGCCTGGATCAGATTCTTCCTCAGAGCCTTCACAAGGAACCAACCCTGCTGACACTTTCATCTGGACTTCAGCCTCTAGAATTGTGAGACAATAAATTTCACTCCATTTGGAGGAATAATAGCAAACCAAGAAGGTGGTCAACCCCTGTAGGGTGCCTGAGCTGTCATGGACACTGGGTCACCCAGCAAGAGCCACTCTTGAGCCCCCCAAAATCACTGCTCCTTCTTATCCTTAGTCTTGAAAGGTCTGTCCCTCTTACACTTGGTCCCAAAGCCCCCGGCTTTTGGCCTTGAACTAGAAATGTTTCAAGGGGCCTCTTGCCCATCCCACCTCCTGGGGCAGCAGAACACTTGAGCATTGGGCAGGAGACAGGCCCCAGACCCAACCTCAGTACGCAGGCAGTTCCACTGCAGGAACAGAGGGATACATGCGGTGGGGGCGGGCTCAAAGCAGAGACCCTTACACCACTCTGAAGGTTTCGAGACTTCCTGGTGGAGATTACATTGGAGATGAGTCTTAGAGAAAGAACAGATGTGATCCAGGTGAAGAAGGAAGGAAAACATTCTTGGCCATCTCTGTCAGGAACAGAAGCCAACTTACATTAGCTCAGATAAAAGTGAAGTTTATTGAAAAGATAAGGGGCATCTTCCAGACCAAAGCAGGAAGTACGGCCAGGCCTCACAGGCAAGGGACTTGTCCAGCAGCTCTCCTTCCTCTCAGGGCTCTGTGCCCCTGAAACCACATCTGCTCCTTTCTGGTCTGGGTATACTGGCCTCCCCAGCAAGCCTCCCAGTTGCTCTTTCTGCTTAACCTCCACTGTTCAGGGTGCTGGAGGGGCCACAGCTGGACCCAACTCCACATGATCTTCCACAGACCAGAGCAGTCTCATCTTATTGCATAACCCCAGAGGGCACAGGTATGAGGTGTCTTCTAAATGATCTGTAAACCCGGGAGCACAGCAGTTGGAATGGGGCCCTGCAGTCTTGCAAAGTTGCAAGCCTCAACCAACACCATCTGTCCCAGCCCTGGGGTCTCTCAGTGCAAATTCTCAACAAGGAGAATCTGGCTGTCTCAGTATGACAAAGGTTTTTACCCCGATCCAGGTCCTATCGGGTGTGTGTGTGTGTCTACAAGTTTGGGTTGGTTCACAATGGGTAGCTCAGGCCAGGGGCAGATTCTCTTAGAAGTGGGTGTAGCAGTTTGGATCCTGGTGGGAAACAGCAGTACCCTCAAAGGGATAATTAAAAAGACAGGTCTGAGCAGCTTCAGAGAAAAAAGAGTGGTGAAGTATCTAGGGATGAGTGAGGGTAGGAAGCTGTTATCACCTCTCGGTGTGACCAGTACGTGGAGAGAGTCATTTGTAACACACAGGGTGAGACACATGGTGCAGTGGGAACTGTGGGTCACAGCCAGGCCAGGTGGGAAGGCCCTTCCTCCCTACCTTGACTCTGCTTCACTTTCGTCAAATGCGACAGGAGGTCAGAGAGCAAGCTCAGAAGGTGGGGCAGGTAGAGGGGAGCCCCGACAGGGAAGAGCAAATGGAGAATGAGCAGCACGGGCTGGGAGGCTATCTAGTAGAAAGCGGAGGAGACAGCCTAAGCAAAGGCAGGGCAGTGTGAAACCTCGTGGCATTACAGGGTCCTGGAGGACATGGTGCTAGACAGTGAGGGAATAGAAAAGCCAGGGCTGCACACAGAGGGCCTTGGGGGCTACTGCTGGGAGCTTGGACTCGATCCTGCCCAAGATGTGTGGCCACTGATGACAGGGCACCTGGCCAGAAGGTTGCCACACAGACAGCTAAAAACTGAAGCCAGACGACAATTCAAATGGCTGGACTTCAGGCACCGAGAGGGAAATATTTTTGACTAGTGGTGTCCTTCCAAAGGCCTTCACATCCCATTGCATTCAGAAGGCCTTTTATTTGCAAGGGAGAAAAACACAACTGAAACCAGCATCAGCCAAAATAGCTATTGCTTCATGGAATTTGGAAGACAAGGGTGAGGCAGGTCTCAGGGACTCTGGAAATGCAGAAGATCACAACATGCATTTTTATTATCATCTCTGTCTCTGTCTCTCTGTGTCTTTTTCATCTTTTGACCAGACTTCTCACACTGCTTGCTGCAAGGCAGGAGGAGGGAGAGGCCACAGCTTCCTCATGTCAGTTCAGTGAGGAAAGAGAGTATCTCCTTTTCAGCATCTATATATAAAGACCCAGAGAAGCACTCTGATTGGTCCAGCTCAAGTCACATGTCCAACCATGGGCCCATCACTTTGGCTAGATGATGGGAATTTCAGATTGGCTAGACTTGGTCCATTGGCTGTGGCCTAGGGGTGGTACCATAATTGTCAGGCCCTCTGGCACTTGGGGAATTTGGGAAGGACAATTTTCCCTCTAAGAAGGGGGAGGGGATGCTGCACAGACAAATGCAACAGATGTCCACCATATGCATCAAGTCAGCACCACCCATTGGCTCAGCCCTTTCATGCTCAGACAGGCTGGCCAGGAAGCCCCTGTCACAAGGAGGCTCCCAGGTAATGCCTGGAAGACAGTGGTCTGATTAACATTTATTCAGCAAATGACAAAAATCAACCCCAGAGAAGCAGAAAATATCCAGGTGGCCCAGATTGGTAAGTGGCCAGAGATGGTGGGAGGGCTGTCTCTGCCTGTTCTTTCCAGCCTCTTCTCACAAGCCCCTGGTGGTCCATATTGAGATAACAATTACCATTCTTCTTCCAGACACTGTATAAACAGTAACAATGTGGTCATGGCCCCCTTGAGAGAGAATAGTTGATGAGCTCTGTGTATCACTGCTCCCTTCTGCGGAGGAGTGCATTCTGGCAGGATGAGGTCATGGAACCATGGGGTGCCTTCCTGGGTCAGAGCTCTGGAGCAGTGCTGGTGGGTCCCCACACCCCATTCCTTAACCTTAACTCTCCCAGTCACCGGTGGTCTCAGAAATCCCTGAACACACTCGAGTCCCTGCCCTGGTGCAAACGCAAAGGCAGCAATCTGCTCCTATGAAAGAGTTTGACTGGCAGAAATGAGAACCCAGACCCTTCCCCTTCTCCCCCAACCTTTGCATCTCTGGCCCCCAAGCAGATTATGTTTGGGCAGCTACACAGAAGAATTTAGCATTTGGTGGACCCACTGCTGGGAGCAATGGATTCTGAGGGTGAACACTGCTAATAGGTAACTAACATTAATTGAAGGAGGCTTTATGCCAGTTATACCTTAATCTCTCTCTCAATCCACCCCAAATCCCCATGAGGTAGGCATTATTATTACCCGGATGTTGCAGATGAGGAGACTAAGGCTCACCCAGTTACTACAATGGCAGAACCCTACACTCAAACTCTGGCCTGTTTGAATCGAGAACTCCTGGCTTCCCCTGACTGCCTCTGTGATCATGTTAGACCAGTGGAATCCCCAGCTCAATCCCTACCTCCCTCACGAGCCTGCACAGCTCCAGAACTATGATTATAAAGGTTGTTCACTGCCCACAGGCCACAGGAGGGTTGAGGGTAGGTGAGCAGTGGCCAAAATACAGCCAGGGCTCTGCTCATAGGGGCTATAGGCCCAGAAGGGGTGCCTTTTTCTAACTTTCTTAAAAGATGCCACACTGGCTAGCAGCAGCCCTACCCTGGACCACCCTGGGCCTGCTTGGAATTGACAGCACCCACTACCCGGGCCACTCACACACCTGGCCCCTAACCACCGTCTGCCTTGCATTGTGACTCAATTGGTTCCTATGACAAAACGTGGTACTCCCATAACTCACCCAGCATTTTCTTGCCGCTAAGCTGTTGTTCCTTCGGTTCCCTCTGTCTGGAATGTTCTTCTCTTTCCAGCTGCCTCTCCCACTTCTGTTTCATAAAAGCTACCTTTTCTTTTCTTTGAAACCCAGCCTGATGCCCACTCCTTCAAAAGCCTTTCGGACACCACAGACTTCATTCCACTCTCCAGCCCCTCTCTCACACTTACATCCTGTCTCATGATAAGGCCACCTCCTATTATTTTTTTTGTTTTTAGAGATAGGGTCTCACTATGTTTCCCAGGCAGGTCTTGAACATTTGGCCTCAAGCAATCCTCTCGCCTCAGCCCCAGCTGGTGGGATTATGTGAGCCACTGGGCATAGGCGTGGGGCTCGAGCTGAACACTTTCCATACCTGATTCCTCACTTCGCAAATTTTATCACGCGCATTTCAGAGGAAGAGACAGGCTTAGAGGACTTAAAAGTCTTGTCACAGTGAGGAGGTAGCAAAGCAGGAAATGAATCTGGGTGTTCTGATTTTAAAGCTGCCTCCTCCTCCTCAGGGTTGGTTTTCCACAGAAGTCATGCCTAGGTGCGAAGTGTCAACGGCTTGAAGGTAGAGGCCAGAAATGGGCTTTTGCAAGTACGCTGCCAAGAAAAGAGGGCTGCCTGGCCCAGCTTTAGCAGGCCCTGCACCGCCCACGCGGGCCCCCGTGGCTCTCTGGGAAGTAGGATCGCAGCTCGGTGGCCACGCGCAGGGAGACCCAGGGGCACCCTCGGCCTGCGCAGGACAGCACCGCACGCAGAACGGACAGGAGGGCGCTGCAACCACACCCAGCCGGGCCGGCTTGTTTACGCCTCTCCCAGCGCCCTCCCGCCCGCCCGGCCACGTGACCCTCCGCCCCGCCCCCCGGGTTCTCGCGTGGCTCCTCCCGCCGTGTCGGGCCTTCTTTTTGCCTCCTTCAGAGTCACAAGATCGCTCAGCGGCAGCCTTGCGGAATCCTTCCGCCTGTCCCCGCCCCCCTACCTTAAAAACTCTTTTTGTTTTTTCCTCTCGGCCAGCTCACATCATCATTAATGAGTGGAACGGCCTCTTCTGTTCCGTGGGGTTAGGGTTAGAGTTAGGGTTGGAGTTAGCGTCATCTGCGCTTTAGTTCGAAAAGTAGGCTAGGCCTGGCCGGGGACTCCTTTTCATGGCGGAGGCCGCGTCCGGCCGTGGACATTTTACCGCGGGGGGAGGTGCCGTACGTCCAAGATGGCGGCGCCCTGTAGGCTGGAGGAACTGTGAGGTAAACAGCTGAGGGGGAGGAGATGGTGGGTGAGTATGGGGGTGTCTCCCCTTCCTTTTTATGGGGGCTTCTCGGGGCAGCGCTGGCATCGTAATCCCAGTCTGAGAGCCTCTGGGGGGTTGGGGTAAGGAGGTCAGTTGCCGGATAGGGACCCCAGGGAAGGGGGATTCGGACAGCTCTCCCCTCCCTCTTATTACGCGCTATCTCCGGCTGGGCCCAGCCGGGACTGGCGGGTCCTTGGGGAGGAAAGGCGGGCCGGGCTGGCACTTCGCCCCTCCTCGGCGGCCGAGGGGATGGCTGCACCCCCGGGCCTCGGTGCCGAGGGTAGGGGTGAGGTGGGCTCCATCGTCAGCCGGTCACTCGGTGGGGTGACAGGTTCACCCGGGGTGCGGAGGGCAGGGGAGAGACGCTCGGCGGCAGCGGAAGGGTTGGGGGTGGGGCTGGACCCTGGACTTAAGGAGCAGGGTCTGCGCTGGGGGGAGAATGAATGGAGGCTGCCTGTGGGCATCAAGGACTCGCCTAGACTCGTTGTCTCCGCTGAAATTTGCATGACTGGAGTGCCTCGCTCCTGGTATGCTTGCGGGTGTTTAATTGATGGTGAAAGACAGTTACCTTAAAGTCAGCAGAGGTGATTCTTAAGAGACAGCTATTTGCAGAGCAACTCCTAGGCACTCATTCATTCATTTGAGGAACTGGAGGATGAAGAGAGCCTACAGTCGGAGATCCCTTGTAGAATTAAAGCTCGCTCTTTGTGTTTCTTGTTAAAGTGCTTTACTTCGTGTGTCTTGAATTTGGGGGGGGCAGACTTGGGGACGCAGTCCTCCCAGCCAATAACAACAGCTAGCGTTTATGGAACACTTGCGGTCATCATCTCGTTTGGTCCTCACAACAAATGCAAGAGGCAGCCACTATTAACACCTCCGATGGAAGAAACTGAGGCCTGGAGAGAGTAGGGTAATTTGCCTAAGGTCACACACTGAGAAGTGTCTGAGCCAAGAGTGGAACTGGGGTCTAACTGATTCCAAAGAAGTGACTCTTTTATTTATCTGTTACTTGATCAAAGCTGGCCTGTCATTAAGTGCTTAGAATTAATCAGTTAGCTGAGGTTTGTACACGTGTGTGTGTTTAATTTTGAAGGCGGGTTGACTTGGCTTATTTGCCTTCGCTTTTGTTTTGAGATGGCAGTGTTGTGCATGTAAACTTGTTAGTCTAAATTAGGCTGAAAAGTGTTTGTTTTTTAAATATATAAAACTGATGAGATTTTTGCAGAAAGAAGTCTTACTAAAATCCTTGCTGGATTTTTTTTTTTAATAGAAAGCATAGAAATAGCTATCACTTCACTTTACATAGAGTAAGCTGTAAAAGTACTAAAATAGAATAATACTCTTCTGAGATACTTTGATTTATAATTTTGGGATCTACTTGGAGTCATCTGAATTCAAACAGGCTGGCAAAGTGGAGCTGTAAATTTCAGGGAGCATTATAAAACCTAATCTTCTGGGAGCCTTTGATTTACTGAGCAACCACCTGTGATTCTTAAGTCGAGCATTCTTGAGTAAACCTGGAATATGCAAATATGAAAACTGATTTAGGGTTGTGTAGGGAAATGTACCTTTAACAGTCATGCATCAGGCAAATGAGACTCCTCAGAAACACTGAAACATTATTTGCTATTGCCCTGGGGAACTGCAGAATCTTCCTCTAACCACCTGGTGTAAACTTAAGGGGTATTTATAGAAGATGTAAATGGAAAATATACTCTTACTAAAATTAATATCCAAAACACTCTTAAATCACGTGCCCAGAAGGGCAGATGATGTAAGCTTTCTTTGCTTCATGCATTTCCTGGTGTCATAATGCTTGGTATGTTCCTAAATTCCTAGTTAGAAAGAAGATGGCTACTAGCCGGTATATTGGAGTATCTCAAATCTTGTGACTCAGTTGTACTCTTCCTCACTGGGTTAAGAGCAAAGACTGAGTGTGGTGGATCTGTTGTGGTGTAATATGCCTTCTGTGTGTGCCTGGTTTCATTGGTGAGATGAAACTGAATAATCTTGTTAGGGCAAATCTAATATACACCCATATATGTAATGTGTACAGAATAATGAAATTTCTGGAAACAAGGGATTTCAAACTGTAATGCTCATGAGAATCTCCGTGCACAGATACCTGGCCCCATAACAGGTAGACCTACATATTCAGAGTTTGAGGACACTTTGTCTATATATTTTGGAAAAAGTCTGTTTCTGACATGCACTAGAAGTTGAGGACCACTGGCTTGAAGTATCATTCTGGCTATTTGCTTTTAATTTGTAATTTATTACAGAGGCATTTCTTACAATAGCTTCTAACCTCTGATGTATATAGTGTTGGGTGAGTTTTGAGCTCTAATTTAGAGCCTTTATCTTACAGCTGTGTCTTCTTTGGAAATTTGTTAGGCTACAGGTATGTTCATTTCCCGGTTCCAGGACCATAATGAACTAAAATTAGCTTCTCCTAGAATGAATTGGATATTCTTGGATGCCAATGAGTCAAATACAGCACTACATCAACGATTTCGAGTTTTTCTAAAGAGTCAAAGAGCTTTCAACCTTTCACTAGTCAATTAAGTTAGCCTCAGTTTCTTCATCTGTGAAGGAAGGAAGTTGAATTGTAAATTAATGAATATTTCTAAGTCTAAATTTATGAGATTTAAAGTCCTTCTGGGGCTTCAGCCAAACATTCTGACCAAGTTGATTGAATCAAAGTGTTAGTGGTGTTAGAATAACCAAGCAAATTGGTGACTGTTAGCCTGTACAGTTGGGTGAAAACCTGCTTGACCTTTCCTTTATATCATCATATTTTTTAGAAGCTAAATGTCTATAAGGTTCCCATATTACAGGTCTCTCTTTGAAAGATTAGTTTTATTTGTATTAGTTTTGTTTGTCATTTAAAATAGCTGTAGGCAAGAATGAAAAGTATACTCAATAACATTCAAATTTGTAGCTGTTTGCTTTAAATATGTATGTAGTATATAGTAAACACTGAGGTTTTTTTCTTTTTTACCTCAGATCATCAATTGGTAACTAATTTGGTTTGCATGAAATACTCATTTATTTTTCCATTTAAATTGATCTGGAAGAGCATCAGCAGTTTGAGATTAGTCTTTCTCTGATTTACTTTTTAAGCCTATGGTTGCTGGAAATTAGTAGTTTAATGTTTATTTTAACATCTGTTTTCATGAGAGATAATAAAGATTTGTATTTTATATACTGTATATGAAAGATATGTTATCTCAGGACCTTGTCAATTTTTTCTTGTCCCTTCCCTCGTGTAGTGCTAACTTTTGTTATATACAGGTAAGTAGCAAAAGATAACAATACTTTTTAGGGTTGAATGAATTCAGATTGACATCTAGTGAGTGAAGTGCCTTAAAAACCCAGCTTTGATCCCAAACAAGGCATGGTTGGTACAGGCCTGCAACTCACAGGTCACTTTCTCAAGTAAATATAATGGCAGTAGAGGCCATGAAGTGTTTGAGTGACAAGGGACAGTTTTGCCCTTCTACTGGTGATGTGATAGAAGACGCAGTGGGGAGTGACAGGAAGAATAGATGTAGTGACTTTAATGTCTGCAGTCATTAAAACCTGTGCTAGCTTGAGCAGTTCACAGAGCACAGTAACAAACTTGAAGTGTATCCATTTTAAGTTATAGAATGGTTTTATCAATGTTTCAAATACCAGTTGTTAAATGGATAGAATGCTAAGCTTTATGTACCCAGCAACACATTTTATTTAGTAGTAATATTGTTATAATAAAGTTTATATTTTTTGAGTATCTATGGGCCAAACACTGTGCTAAGTATTTTCCACGTGTGATCCTGCTGACTCTGTCTACACCCTTAAGAGGCAGGATAGGAAGAGGAAACTGAAGCTTAAGGGACTTCAAGTAAGTTGCCTTAAGGTCACTATTCAGTGGCTCAGCTGGGCTGTGAACCCTGTTTGGTTACTCCAGAGCCCAAACATTTAATCTTCCACTGTGATAAACCGCCTTACCTGCTCATATCATAAACTAACTCACGGGTCAGTGGTTTTTAACTTTTTTTTTTTTGGTTGGGAGTGCTCAGTTGTCCTCTGAAAAATCTGTGGGAAACAGGACCAAGTGTCCCTTCCTCTACCCTTTATGTCATTCGCCACCCCTCAAAAAAAAAAAAACAAATACAGATACAGAATTTTGGATATAGCTTCAGAGACTTTCTGGACCTGAACTTGAAGCCCAACTGACGATTTTAGATAGATTACTGCTCTTAAAAATGGACTTGGGCTTTATTAAAAATAATTTTCTTTCTTCTTTTTTTTTTTTTTTAGCCAGAAGGCAGGAAAGGCCCGTGTCTTTTAAACATGGACTTATGTACTGTTTGTGTTATAAATCATTTTGTTAAACTTCTATATTGAAAGATTCTGTACACTTGGAATTTAACCTTGAGTGCCACATTTTAAAAAAACAGAAGTAGAGAACTCAGGTATGTAACCTGCTAAATGCTTGTCAGGCTTGGCATTCGGTCTGTGTTGGTACCTTTAGCACCTGGCAGAATTCCAGGTTTATGCATTATTTCTTCCCCCCTTTGAACCTCAAAGCGGATGTATAATTGAATGTTTCTTACCTTCATCCCTCTTTTCTTGTTCCTAGACCGGTGGTTCTGAACTTTTAGTGTGCATCAAAATCAACCTGGAAGGCCCCATCCCCAAATTTTTGTTTCAGAGATCTGGGACAAATACAAATTCCCAGGGGATGTTCATGCTGGTGGTGTGAGGACCACATTTTAAGAACCACTGTCCTAGACTATCAAACCCTGTATCTTTCTTGCCTAGAATATTTCTCTTTTGGTCCTATAAACTTGAAACTTAGAGAAATCCCACAGTTTGCTCATATTTCTTTTAAGGGAAGCTTTTTATAGTTTTTGAAACATACACATTATCTGTTTGGCTTGTATTTTCTTGGTAAATAATTTTTGTTCATGTTAATAGAAAGTCAAAACATAGCATTATTTATGGAAGAGACTCTCTTTACCAAAATCAATCTCTGGCCCTATAGGCCAGTTACTAGAGAATTCTTCACTTTTGAAATAGGATATAAGCTTTAGCAAATGGTCCATCAAGGCCCCTGATGGCAGAAGTTCTGAATGGAGAATCTGGCCAGTTGGAGCTCTCCTGCCCCAGTTTGACCTTGAGAGGGACTACAGCTGCTGAGACCCTTTAAATCACAAGTGACTACACATGTTGGCAGGTTTTTCCATCAGATGTTTTACTCTCACTAAATAGTATTTCCTGCCTTTCCCCTTCTTCTAAGCATCTGTAGGAAGAGAGAATTGGAGCAAATATCTTCCCCTTTTTAGATGCATTTGTGCTGAAGGCGACTTTGTTCACTTCATAAAATATTACTCCAAGAAATTACCTGAAAATTCTTGAGCCAGAGCTGAACATTAACATAGCAGTGTAGTGTTTCTGCTGTATCTAGACTGTGCTTGATAATAAGGTAGTCCATCCATGCCTGGGCCTGTGTCTGAATTGTCTTTGAATTTTTTAGATCAAAACTAAATATACAAAACAAGTTATAGTGAAGAGACATCTGCCTTCACTTATACCTGTAGTTGCATTTTTACATCATAGACAAATGTGTACACAATTATCTTAGGTGATTTGATATGCAGTTGCCTATTTTATGTGATTTACAGTTCTGAGGCGTCCTTGAGGGTTTCTAGGCCCATCATAGCACTATTTTCCAAAAGTCTGAAAATTCAACTGATAATTTCAGATAAAATACTTTCTAAATACATTTTAGGTACCTACCACTAGTATTTCCTAAAGGTATATGTAGCTTTTAGCTCACAGCTTGTAATGCATCTTGGCCAGGGCAGAGATATGTGAAAAAAATGCTTGCAGGCCCTGCTTATGACAGCTATACGTGGCTGTTAGTCTGGAGTTGGTGTGTAATCCCAGGCATATGCGTTATTCATCTGTAAACACATAAAGGATGAAATTAATTAAGATGAACTGTGAAAACAAATTGACCTGTTCTCCTTTTGTTTCATCCCAAAATACTAAAACACAGAGCCCTCGTCTTCTCCCTCAAACCTATGCTTTATTTTTATTCAAAAAGATTCCTTGTAGAAGTGAAGTTACAATGTTGCATGTAAATGAGAATACAACTTTTGGGTCAAATATCAAAGAGGGAAAAATCTAGATCTAGGGACATGTTTGTTTTTTAATTTGGCTTTTGAAGATAAGCACATGCGCTGAAACTGCTATTCCACTCTGACAGGTGTTTCCAACCATACCCCTCACTTCCTGTCGGGAGGTTCACACATCACATCTTACTTTACTGATCAGAATCATTGTGCCTAGTAGCACCCCTACCCGGCAGGATTGAAATATAAATGAATAAGTAAATAAACACTTAAAAATATAAATAGTGGTAGGTAGCCTTTGGCATAGCAACAATGCCAATTTCGTACCAGTACCATTTTTTTTTTTTTTAGCATAGTGATAAAGACGGTAAAAGTCTTAACATTGAGCATTGGACAAAAAACACTCTGCTTTCTTATGGTAGTACCTTTATCTAGGACAGTGATCTTGGCTGGGCAGGCTACAGGATCCCATGTTGTGTACATCCTAATTTTACCCTTGCCTTAGATACTTCTTTTCAGGTTAAAGGTCCAACTGGATTAATTCCAAGAGGAAGTCTGTATGACTCAGTGGACTAACGAACAGCTGATTTTAAGATTCTGAAGATTAGAGGCTCCTGCACTGTGATTCCAGCTCTCTGACTTGGAGTGCAGGTGATCGGGCAAGCGCTCCCTGTCTGCGTGGTGGGCCGGCCTTTCCGAAGGGCCAGCCTGCCTGCTGCGCTGGGCATGCGCTTGCAGGCGCTGCCGGGGACCACTGGAGTTTGATGTCTGGAATGTGCTCCACGCGGAAATATAATTACCCTGTCATCTGGAGCAAGAGATTTTAATTGTTACGGAGTTGCTCCATCCCCTAGTTTGACTTTGACTGGGATTATATATTTAAGAGCTGCTTCCAGGTTTTTCCGTGCTCAGCGTAATGGGGCATATATGTGAGGCTCAGCTTTCATACTCTGTATTCATCCCTGGAACAGCTACCAAAGACGCTGATGAAACCTTAGCTGAGCTGAATAGTGTGTATCTGCCCCTTGTGTGCCAGGCACCACGATAGGCCCTGAGTGTCTCAAACAGGTGGTCCCTGTCTTCACGCAGTTTACAATCTAGTAATCAGATCATACCTAAGTATAGTTCATAGGACCTGCATTTTAAAAGCAAATGGGAATGTATATGTACTCATATTTAATGTTGGTATTTAATACGAGTTAATTTGGACAGAAAGTAGGGTAAAAGGTTCACAAATATCTTGTGCCTGTCATGCAGAAGGATTAGACTTACATTGTGCTGCTTGAAGGTGGAATTAGGTTTAGTACATTTAAGACATGTCTTAACCCCTAGTCATTTAGTCACCAAGTGTCGGGCACTGTAGTAGCTGCCAGAGACGCAGTGCTGAATAATCCGCAGTCTCTCCCTGGATGCAATGTCTGGTGAAGGAGACACATCCAGTAACTAATTACACTTAGTTAATTGGGTTGTGGTAAGTGACACAAAGAAATACAGGCTGCTGAGAGTATATGACAGGGGACCTGACCTAGTCTGGGGGGTGGGAAGTGGAGTTCTGGGAAGGCTCCTCTGAGGAAGTGATGTTTGAGCGGAGAGTCTGAGGATGAAGAGTAGGTTTAGGAGGAGCCCAGGCAAGAGTCTCCTAGGCCCAGGGACCGCTTGCCTGCTGTCCCGAGGAACTGAAAGGCTAGCCAGGCAAGGTAGTGGGAGGGAAGGGATGTGGCGGGCGGTGAGATGATGCAGGCACGCTCGGTGCTGGTGCCCTCGCTGCTCCTGCTGCCAGCCCTGCCTCGCAGAGCTCCTCCAGCAGTTGTGTGTGCCCACGCTGCCCCCAGGCCCGTGCCACGTATCCGCTCATTTAATCCCCACACAGCCTTGTGAGGTTGATCCCATTATTATTCTCACTTGACAGATGAGGTCACTTAAGGTTAGACATTAGAGACTTAAGATAAATAGCCAAATGTTACACAGCTAATAAGTGACAGAGCTTGGATTTCAAGCCGGAACTCTCTAAGTCTGGAGCCTATCCTGTCCATTCGTTTATAGCTCTAATAGACATTAACAAAGGCAGAGATTACAAGTTCAGCACAATATAAAGAATTTTCCAGCAGCCAGCTGTTCAGAAACGTAGACAGGGAGAAGCACGTGCTCCTGATGATTATAAGTGTTCATTCCAGTGGAAACCAGATGGCCACCTGTCAGGAACAGAGTAGAAGGAGCTCGTACCAGATGAACCCCAAACCCCCTTCTGATTGCATCTGGGATTTTGGTTAATTGTAAGATTATTATATACATATGTGTGTATCTGTATATGTTTTTTTCTCTTCAGTAACCATGAAAGACACCAGATTGACAGCACTGGAAACTGAAGTACCAATTGTCCCCCGAACAGGTAAGGGATAAACAGTCCAGTGGCTGGAGGAAGGTGGGAAGGAATTAGTTATCTTGCCCTTGGTTGTACTAGTACATAGATGCTCTTTTGCATTCAAAGATTTAATATTTATTGTTTTAGCGACTTGCCAGGAACTGGACCATGTAGGGCATGAAGTAATTAGTCAAATTACTGATAATTATTAATTGCTTATTTAGTGCCAGGCACTGTGCTAAGTGCATTATCTGCGTTACTTATTTTCTTCACAGCCACACTTTCAGTGTATCCCTGTTTTACAGAAAATCTGGTTCAAAGATGTTAATGTAATTTTCTTGAGGGAGCCTAGCTAGTGCTTGGTAGGCCTGTGACTCAAATCAGTTCTGTCCAGCAGCAAAGTCTGGCTTTAACTGTCAAATTAAATTGAAGCCTGTGTGCCGGCACAGGTCAGTTAACTAGTGGTTCTTAACTCTAGTTGCACTTTAGAAATCCACATGGGTTTATTAAAAAAAAGAAAACACCAAATGTGGTATTTGGTCCCCACCCCTTAACCTGCTCTGGAGTGGGGCCCAGGCTTCAGGATTGTGTAAGCTCTCCAGATGATTCTAATGTAGATCCTGGGCTGAGAATCCCTGATCTAGCAAATGAGGTTTTGCATCTTAACATGGCTATGTCTGTTAATTGTCTTAAATTAGTTTTGGGGGATAAATTATATGCTATAGTGGCTTTTAGGAATTGGAGGAATCCCAAAGTCTCAGAATATACCTTTCATAAATATTGAGGCTCTGGCATTTCCATGGAAATGAATTTAGTCTTAGTGACCTGACTAATCACTGAACTGTAATTTCAAGTTTACCAGCAAGAGGACCAAATGCAGCAGAGTTATGTGTGTACAGGAAGAGTATAGGGAAGATAAGCGGTTGTTTGGTCTACTGTCTTTATACACGGATAGCTGACGTGACTTGTGTCATGGCTCGGTGGTTGCTATTTACTGTATTCTGTTGTCTGCTTGTGTCATAGGAATTGTGCAATAAGATAGGGATTTATTTTTGTCTTATAGATTCATGTTGGTTCATAAACAGGGACTTAATACAGATTATAGACTAACGAGGTGGAAGTATCGTTCTCTCACAAGGGAAAGCTTTCTGAGTTTGACTTTTCATTTTCAATTTTTTTATGTATACTTAATGCTGTTCCATTTTTATTTTATTATTATTATTATTATTTTTTTTTGAGACAGAGTCTCACTCTTTCGCCTGGGCTAGAGTGAGTGCCATGGCATCAGCCTAGCTCACAGCAACCTCACACTCCTGGGCTCAAGGAATCCTTCTGCCTCAGCCTCCCGAGTAGCTGGGACTACAGGCATGTGCCACCATGCCCGGCTAATTTTTTCTATATATTTTTAGTTGTCCTGTTAATTTCTTTGTATTTTTAGTAGAGACGGGATCTCGCTCTTGCTCAGGCTGGTTTCGAACTCCTGAGCTCAAACAATCTGCCCGCCTTGGCCTCCCAGAGTGCTAGGATTACAGGCGTGAGCCACCGCGCCCAGCCTATTTTATTATTTTTTAAATTGATTTTTAAATTTTTTTAGAGACACGGTCTCATTCTGTGACCCAGGCTGGAGTGCAATGACGTGATCATAGCTCACTGTAACCTCTAACTTCTGGGCTCAAGCGATCCGCTTGCCTCAGCCTCCAGAATAGCTAGGACTACAGGCACACGCCACAAAACCCAGTTAATTTTTAAATTTTTTTATAGATATGGGATCTCACTCTTGACCAGGCTGCTTTCGAGCTCCTGGCCTCAAGCAGTCTTCTGCCTTGGCCTCGCAAAGTGCTAGAATTATAGACGTGAGCCACCGCACTTGGCTGCGTTCCATTTTTAGAAGTCCACTGAATGTGAATTTGAACCTAAAGTCAAGTGGTTAAGTGTTCAGATCGTTGAGGCACAAGCTGAATATCACCATCATAAAATGTAAATTCTGGGATACAGAAGTAAATCTCAGATTTTTAAAAAAATTTTTCGTGGTTACAATTGTATTACATTTTAGTGGTCAGATTTTAAAAGTTTGAAATTTTAATGTAGGAAAATATTCGTGAGCACTATGAGCTGCTAAATTGCTCCTGTGGTCACTTGTTACACGTGTGTGATACCATCTTTAGCTGCCACACTTAGTCCCACTGTTAACCTTTTTGGACAAAGCAGAATTCAGGGAAGTTTCTGGTAGATGGTTTTCTAGAAGGAACCTTGTACCTGGGATTCACAGCTTGGCAAGCCTCAAAGATCCTTCTCTTCAATTACTAAAAATTGTTGGCAACCTAAGCAATCATCTTTTTTGGAAAGAAATCTAACTCTTAATAGCATTTTTCTTTTTTCATGTAGGCTCTTGTTTATAGATACTTTTTTCCTCTTTTTAAATAACTTTTGGGCTGGATGTGGTGGCTCACACCTGTAATCCCACCATTTTGGGAGACTGAGGTGGGAGGATCACTTAAGGCCAGTAGTTCAAGACAAGCCTGAGCAACATAGTGAGACTCTGTCTCTGCAAAAAATAGAAAAATTAGCTGGGTCTGGTGGTGCATGTCTATAATGCCAGCTACTTGGGAGGCTGAGCCAGGAGGATCGCTTGAGCCCAGGAGTTTGAGATTGCAGTGAGCTATGATAATGACACTGCGCTGCCACTGCACTCAAGCGGGCAACAAGGTGAGACCCTGTCAAAAAAAAAAAAATTTTTTTTGCTCAGGTACAGTGGTTCATGCCTGTAATCCTAGCACTTTGAGAGACCCAGGCAGGAGGATCTGTTGAGGCCAGGAGTTTGAAACCAGCCTGGGCAACGTAGCAAGACCCAATCTCTAGAAAAAATTTATAAATTAGCCAGGCATGGTGGTGTGTGCCTGTAGTCCTAGCTACTTGGGAGACTGGAGTGGGAGGATTGCTTGAGCTCAGGAGTTCCACCCTGGGTGATAGAGTGAGACCGTATCTCTTAAAAAATTTTTTTAATTGACACACAGTAATTATACATATTTATGATTTGATCATTACACTTTGTATACATGTATAGCAATCATTTTGACAAGCCTTTTGCTTAAATTTTTAGCCTCTATAGACTCAAAACTACAAGAAATTGTCATGAAGCATTTTTGTAAAGTCTGTTTTGAAGTTTGATTAGTGAGAACAAAATGTGTTTTGGGTGTTTCACTTTTTCTTACCGTTGTTTTCTTCATATTCTTTGCATTCTTTATGTTTGGCTTACATGCACATTTTTTAAATCGTGGATGTCATTGACTATGATTATGGATTTCTTCATAAAAAATTGAGGTGACAAAGTTAACATTTTATTTTATTTTTTACTTGCCAAAAACTATAAATGAATATATGTTAATTCATCCTTACAAGATGTGAAGCACTTCTAAATATGACTCTTTTTTTTTGTAAGGACTACAAATTAAATTCAGCCCTTAGAAGTTATTTTGTTTGCAATAAATACTACAAAACAATTCTATAAAAGTTAAAATTAAGATATCATTTAGTTTGTTACTTAGCCATGAGTTAATTTAAAATTTTGATTTTTGTTTTTGAGACAGTTTTGCTCTATTGCTGGGGCTGCAGTACAGTGGTGTGATTGTAGCTCACTGCAGCCTTGAAATCCTGGGCTCCAGTGGTTCTCCTCCCTCAGCCTCCTGAGTAGCTAGGACTGCAAGAGTGCTACCATGCCTGGCTAATTATTATTTTTTTTGTAAAGACAGAGTCTCACTGTGTTACTCAGGCTGGTCTCGAGCTCCTAGCCTCAAGTGATCCTCCTGCCGTGGCCTCCCAAAGTGCTAAGATTACAGGTGTGAGCCACCACACCTGGCCCAAATTATTTAAATTTTTAAAAACATTTGGCTTAGGCTGGGCTCGGTGGCTCACGCCTGTAATCCTAGCACTCTGGGAGGCCAAGGCGGGCGGATTGTTTGAGCTCAGGAGTTCGAGACCAGCCTGAGCAAGAGTGAGACCCCGTCTCTACCAAAAATAGAAATTAATTGGACAGCTAAAAAATATATAGAAAAAATTAGCCGGGCATGGTGGCGCATGTCTGTAGTCCCAGCTACTTGGGAGGCTGAGGCAGTAGGATCGCTTGAGCCC
>CAUYSK010021232.1:0-15559 GCA_963575035.1 Avahi laniger
TGTCCAATTAATTTCTTTCTATTTTTTTTGGTAGAGATGGGGTCTCGCTCTTGCTCAGGCTGGTCTCGAACTCCTGAGCTCAGAACGATCCGCCCACCTCGGCCTCCCAGAGTGCTAGGATTACAGGCGTGAGCCACCGCGCACTGCCGGGGCAGGGTGTCTTAAGCAGAGAGAACAGTAAGTGTAAAGGCCCTGAGTTGGGGCCTGCCTGGTGAGTTCAGTGAATAGCGAGGGGCCAGTCAGGTTGCAGTAGAGTGAATGAGGGGAAGCAAAGGGTTGGGGGAGAGGGAGAGAGATCATGTGGAACTTGTAGGCTATCATGAGGACTTTGTTTTTACTTTCAGTGAGATGGAAACTATTGGAATGTTTTGAGAAGATGAGTGATATGGTCTAACTTGACGTCATCTGGCTGCTGGATTGAGAATAGACTCTAGGGGAACAAGGGCAGAAACAGGGAGGCCAGTGAGGAGGCTATGGTAGTAATCCAGTTGGGTATGGATAGTGGCTTGGCTTTGGGTGATGGCGGGTAGAGGTGGTGAGTGAGTGGATTCGGGGTATATTTTTGAAGGTAGAGCCATTGCTACCACCGCCACCTCCTGGCTCCTCTCTGCCCCTACTAGTCTTGCCACCTTCTAGTAGGCTCCCTTCCTTCCTATCCCTGAATACTCCCACCCAGAGTCTGGAGCTCATGGGATGTGCCCACCTAGGTAATGCTGGCTCTAGCCAGCCACCTGAGCACAGTGGAGTCAGAGAAACAGAAGCTGCGGGCTCAGGTGCGGCGGCTATGCCAGGAGAACCAGTGGCTCCGGGACGAGCTGGCAGGCACCCAGCAGCGGCTACAGCGCAGTGAACAGGCTGTGGCTCAGCTGGAGGAGGAAAAGAAGCACCTGGAGTTCCTGGGGCAGCTGCGGCAGTATGACGAGGATGGGCACACTGCGGTAAGCATGCGCAGGCAAAGCTGGCTGGAGGGCAGGCAGCTGGGAGTTACCGCAAACGTGGGGGCAATGGCCTCATCACCCTCAGGGGCCAGCAGCTCTGCCCAACGGGAAACAATATTCACTCATTCAATCAACATTTAACTAAATACCAACTGTGTGCCAAGCACTGTGCACGCCACTGGTGAATGGGGCAGAGTTCCTGCTCTCATAGGTTTGTGAGGGGAGACAGATATGCGCCTGGACAATTCCAATCCAGAATCCTGAGTGCTACCACTAGGGAAAGCATAGCCCAGTTGAGCATGACCCTCTTAAAATCTGCTCTCAAAATGTGTGAAATTTAACCCTCACTTGACAAGTGTTTATGTATCTCTGTGTCTTACACAGCACAAGAAGACATGTGTAGGAAAGATAAAGAACTATAAAAGAGAGTTCTTGTGTTCTTGAGTTTATAACGTACCCATAGGGAACAAGGCTTACACATGATAACACGAATGGGACAACACAAAGCAGCAGGTGCTCAGTGATGGGTGAGTGGTTCAGTCAGTGTGGGAGGAATTTCAAGGAAGACAGGTCCCTGAGGGCTGGAATGGTCTGAGAAGGATTCACAGAGGAGGCAGGGTACAAGGATGGGTAGGATTTAGGTTGGATTTCTCATTTCACTGGGTTAGGAGTTGGTTAGGAATGGGACGGATTTTGAAGGATGCTAGGAAGAGGGAAGAGCTTCCTAGACTAGAGGTGGGGTGTGTCATAGATAAGGCTCGGACGCTGGAAAGCTGGTCTGTCCCAGGGAAAGTGAAGAGATGTCTTGCACAGGACGCATTGGTGGCGCTGGGTAGGAGGATTGGAGGTATTTTCGTAAGACTGCAGTTCCCAATGGGGAACTTTCCCAGTGTGGAAGCAGGGTAGACAGTGAGGACTGGGCACTAAGTCCAGAATGGGCAGTGGCAGATGATGGGCTCAGGGCTGAGCTAGACACTTTGGGTACGTGTCAGTAAGATCAAACATACTCCCTCCCTCAGGAGAGACAGGACAGACATATAATCAATGTAAACACACAGGATCAGCACAGGGCTATCATTACAAGAGTTGACAGGGGATTGAGGGTGGTCAGGAAGGAAACCTTCTGGATGTAATAGAAGGGAGGATCATGAGATGTTGTCCAAAGCATCTCTGGCTGTTACAAATAAGAGAGGCCTGAGCTTTGCTAGGCCAGATGCTGGCCTTCCCAGCGACAGAGTCAGGAACAAGGCTCTTTTTCTAGGCCCTATCTGTCAGTGATTTCATGGCTTAGAGAGGCCCCTGAAGAGGTCACTGGGGATATCTTGGCCCTGACATGCTGCTTCTTCCCTTCTAGGAGGAGAAGGAAGGCGATGCCTCCAAGGATTCCCTGGATGACCTCTTCCCCAATGAGGAGGAAGAGGACCCTAGCAATGGCTGTGAGTCTGCCTGTGGAGGTGGAGGATGAAGAGGGACGGCAGGAGGATGGTTCCAGCTGTGGCCCACCCTGTACACAAGATGCCCACCATTCAGAAATAGGTCTCCACTTCCTCTGGAGGTGGGGCACAGGCTGGGCTAGTACTTTGATTTCCTCAGTGCCCCCCTTATTCATCAACATTTATTAAACACTTAATATGTGCCAGGCGCTGCGCTAGGCATGAGGAATACTGAGATGAAAATGACAGGTCTTGCCAGTAAGGAGTTCACAGTCTAGAGGGAGAATGACCCTGAGATGGGAAAAGCACGAGCTCCTCAAGGGAAAGAACCAGGTCTGTCTCATCTTTGTATTCCTGGGACAGCCCTTGGCTCATGTTTATTGAATAAATGTTTGCTGAATGAATGAATTACTGGCTTACAAATGGGCTTG
Organism: Avahi laniger; assembly: GCA_963575035.1. Lineage (NCBI taxonomy): Eukaryota > Metazoa > Chordata > Mammalia > Primates > Indriidae > Avahi > Avahi laniger. The sequence goes on from CAUYSK010021232.1 coordinate 2,803, forward strand.
TGGTGGACACAGGTGCAAAAGAGTGGGTAAAAGAATAGAAGTTAAGACAGGTCTTGATTGAGAGCTCACTGGGGGCTGGGCGCAGATATGGAACAAGACATGGAGAGGGAAGTGGGGAGGGCAGACAGCAAAAGAGAGAGGAAGACTCGTCTGAGGAAGTCTCCTGTTCATTTTCTGGGATGTTTTAGTGTCTCGTGGCCAGGGCTCTGCAGCAGCCCAGCAGGGTGGATATGAGATCCCAGCAAGGTTGCGTACATTGCACAACCTGGTGATCCAGTATGCTGCCCAGGGTCGCTATGAGGTGGCCGTGCCACTCTGTAAGCAGGCACTAGAGGACCTGGAGCGCACATCTGGCCGCGGCCACCCTGACGTCGCTACCATGCTCAACATCCTTGCTTTGGTGTATCGGTGAGTACTGCCCTCCTCCATCAGCCAGAATCTTCCCCACATTCTCACCTCGGTCCTCCTTTGGCTTCCGTTCTAACTCTCCGCAGGCAGGTTACCTCTCCTCCCTGCTGCGCCTCCCAGCTATACCCAACTAGGGTGCTTTCTCATGTACCAGAACACTCACTTCTTCCATACCCTCGTCCTTGACCTAGAAAGTAGTCATCTCTCAGGCTCTTTGCTCCTCCAGTTTGGGCAACATCTCTTTCTCCCTCTGTTTCTGTCTCCTGCTTCCTATGATTTGTGGCCTCCTCTTGGGATGGCAGTGCTCTGCACTGTGGTATGAGTGTGTCAGTGAAGTCCTCTCACTGGCTGCACGAGGCGTCCTATCTCCCCATGCCTACTACCTAAATGTACCTCCGTCCTCCCAAAGGGGTGGAGAGAAGGAGATGTCTTGGGGGCAGAGTTCAGGGTAACCCCTGTCACTTTTGTCCTCTTCCAGGGACCAGAATAAGTATAAGGAAGCTGCCCACCTGCTGAATGATGCCCTCAGTATCCGGGAGAGCACCCTGGGCCGGGACCACCCTGCTGTCAGTATTCCTTGCCTGCATCTCCCTCATGGCTCTTTTGATCTCTCTTAGCTTGTCCATCCGTTGCCCTTAGGCTACTTACTAGGGGTGTTTAAAAAGGAGGCACAAGAATGTCTTCCTTCTGGGCACTGTCCAGCGATCCTAGTGGTTCTCAGTTCTCTGAGACTTAATGACTCCTTTTTATAATGAATATTTTCCTGAATTTTAATTCATATATGATATATCCTACCTCCACATATGATTTCCAAAAAAGTTAATATGATACCTTAATTACTATAAGAGAAACAAGGAAAGTAACTTATTGTAACACAATATATACAATATAATAAAATAAAAATATAATACAGTAATAGCTGTATTAAATACAACTCTGCTAGAAGAAATAACAAAGTAGTCTGATATATAATGAATAACTTTGGATTTAAAAGAAGTAAGACCAGTAAGATATTCCATATAAGAAATATTAATACTAGAGTTGGGCACAGTGGCTTGCACCCATAGTCCCAGCTACTTGGGAGGCTGAGATGAGAGGATCACTTGAGCCCAGAAGTTTGATACCAGCCTGGGCAGTATAGCAAGAGCCTGTCTCTAAAAAACTTTTAAAAAGTACTAGAAAAATGAAAGAGCAGAAGTATGGGTAGATGCTCAATTAAAATGCAGTATTATAATAAACTGTCACAGACCAGATTTATTGGTATACGATAAGAGAAAGAGAGAGGTAGCCTTAAGTCAGCATAGCATACCAGGGCAAATGATAGATTTTCAAAGCAGAGAAAATGAAAAATAAGATACTTTTAAAAATGAGCTATGTGAAAATAATTCCCTATGATATGACATGATGAGCAGGGATGATGTATCTCAGAAAACATAACTCCTATATTGATATCCCACTAAATGTCAAAGTTTACATTCAGTGAGTGTTTGAATGTCTGGCAGTGTCTTTCTTTGCCTTCCCAAAGGTAATAGTGCCCCCAATCTTCATGGCAACCAAAAAAAAAAAAAAAGTCCAGAAATTTCTAAAAATCCCCCTAGAGGGCGATACCACTCCATAGAGCCTCAGAGCCATCCTATTCAGCAGTTTCCCCTCCCTCAGCCTCTGGCTAGGGTAACAGTACGTGTCTCTTGCAGTCGTGCAGTGTGGGGCCCTGCTGTATAAATAGGGGAACCTCAGATTCTCATAGGTCATTTGCAGCATCAATGTCTGATGGGGACAGGCCTCTCTTCATAGGTGGCTGCCACACTTAACAATCTGGCTGTGCTCTATGGCAAAAGGGGCAAATACAAGGAGGCGGAGCCATTATGCCAGAGGGCACTGGAGATTCGAGAAAAGGTAGGTACCCATGCCTTCTCTCCTTTCTTCCCTTGTTGCTGTACCCCTTCTCCACATCTCTCCTCTGGTCTGACCCTTCTCCCTCACTTTTTTTCTCATCTGCCTATCTCTGCCTCATTTCCTCTTCCATTGTTCCCTTCCCTCTGCTGTCCACTCGTGCATGCATGCGTGCGTGTGAACACACACACGTTTGCATGTGCACACACATAATTATAACCATTTATTCACTCCTTTGCTCCCTTTCAGGTCCTAGGCAATGACCACCCAGATGTGGCAAAGCAGCTGAACAACCTGGCTTTGTTGTGCCAGAACCAGGGCAAGTATGAGGCTGTGGAACGCTATTACCAGCGGGCACTGGCCATCTATGAGGGGCAGCTGGGGCCAGACAACCCTAATGTAGCTCGGACCAAGAACAACCTGGTAAGGAAGGGAGGGACAAAGTGGGTGGAAGGAGGAAAAGGGAAAGGCCACCTGGGGCCTGGAATTGGGAAGCGTCATAATCTGGCACACTATTCTCGTCAACTTTGTACCCATCTCTGGGGCTGCCTTTGGGAATGAGGGATCTGCTTCGTTCCAGTGGCAGAAGTTCCCTTGGAAGTAGGGTGAAAATACCCTTCATGCTGTAGATAGAAAAGAAGATGTGAGGAGTATCTCTGGGGAGAGTCACAGAGACACCAAAAAGTGGAACTCCCTGAGCCCGGCTAAGACCTTGTCTCCCTCCATCTCTTCCTTCTGTATTTTTGCCTTCCTGCCTCCCAGGCTTCCTGTTACCTGAAACAGGGAAAATATGCTGAGGCTGAGACACTGTACAAAGAGATCCTGACCCGTGCCCACTTGCAGGAGTTTGGGTCTGTGGATGGTAAGTGGTGAGGGCCTGGGGAGAGGGCTGCAGGGAGGTAAAGAAATGCAGACTAGGCGGGTCATGGTGGCTCACGCCTGTAATCCTAGCACTCTGGGAGGCCGAGGCGGGCGGATTGTTTGAGCTCAGGAGTTCGAAACCAGCCTGAGCAAAAGCGAGACCCTGTCTCTACTAAAAATAGAAAAAAATTAATCAGACAACTAAAAATATATAGAAAAAAATTAGCCAGGCATGGTGGCACATGCCTGTAGTCCCAGCTACTCGGGAGGCTGAGGCAGAAGGATCGCTTGAGCCCAGGAGTTTGAGGTTGCTGTGAGCTAGGATGACGCCATGGCGCTCTAGCCCCGGCAACATTGTGCTACGCTGTCACAAAAAAAAAAAAAAAAAAAAAAGGCAGACTAAAGGTGGGGGGTTAGGCCACAGTGGTTCTCAGGGGGAGCCAGACCCCTTTAGTCCAGACTTGTCAGCCTCTGGGTCCTGGTTCCCCCTATACTCTCCAGCTCCATCTCTAACCTTCGTATCCCACCCCATGTATCACCCCTAGGTGACCACAAGCCCATCTGGATGCATGCAGAGGAGCGAGAAGAAATGAGCAAAGTGAGTGGTGGGGTGGCAGCCTGGGGAGCCCGAGGCTATTGGGGTCTCTGTCTTACTCCATGCATTAGCCCAGCTGTTTCCCACCCAGCACGAGCCCCAGATGTGTGGTGCTTTCCTCAACCCAGCCTGTACACTAGCCCCATGCCAGCTTATACCCAGCATTTCTTTACTTTCATCTCTGACTCCCTCCCCTTCCCCCTCTGTCCGACAGAGCCGGCAACGTGAGGGCAGCACACCCTATGCTGAATATGGAGGCTGGTACAAGGCCTGCAAAGTGAGCAGGTGAGCGCCAGCGAAAAGCTTGTTTGGCCTCCCATACCCTCCATCCAAGCCCTGATCCCAGCCTCCTGGACGCTTTTCCTTCTTTCCTTGACCTTCCCTTGACCTTAGCTCTGCTCCCTCTCTTTCCTGGTTTCTTTTCTTATCCCATGCTCTCTTCCTTCCTTGGTCCCACCCCACACAGCCCCACAGTGAACACTACTTTGAGAAACCTAGGAGCTCTGTACAGGCGCCAGGGAAAGCTGGAGGCAGCTGAGACCCTGGAAGAATGTGCCCTGCGTTCCTGGAAACAGGTCAGAAGCCTGCAGGGGAAGGAGGTCTAAGAAGGAAGGGCCCTGGGGACAAGGGACCACTGAGGCTTCTTATAAGTCTCCTAAAAATAAGAGGAAGCTGGGTGTGGTGGCTCACGCCCATAATCTCAGCACTTCGGGAGGCCAAGGCAGGACTATTACTTGAGCCTAAGAGTTCAAGATCAGCTTGGGCAACATAGTAAGACCCTGTCTCTACAAAAAATGAAAAAAAATTAGCCAGACATGGTGATGCGCACCTATGGTCCCAGCTACTCGGGAGGCTGAGGCAGGAAGACCGCTTGAGCCTGGGAGTTTGAGGTTGCAGACACTGAGCCACTGTACTCTAGCCTGGGTGACAGAGTGAGACCTTGTCTCAAAAAAAAAAGAAAGAAAGAAAGAAAGAAAGAAAAAGAATAAGAAAAGCTGAAGAAGAAGACAGGGGAGAAGAAAGTGTGGTGGTTGTGGTCGTTTTTAAGCATATTCTTACCTCCCACCTGTCCTTTGTAGTTAGGATTCCAAGTTCAAGATTCCCTCTGCTAAATGGGAGTATAAAGGGGAAATCCTGCCCTTTCATAAGAAGGGACGTGGGTGGTTTGGGGTGAGGGGAGTGAGGTTGAGGACAGTCTTGAGTCAAAGTTTCTCAAATTGTGCGTCTCATTAGTAGGTCATGAAATCAGTGTGGGCCATGGCTAAAAATATATATGTATCTATATATGCGAATGCATTGTAAATAGAAAGGGTATTGTTCCTGTAGGTGTATACTGGGACATCACAAGGAAAAAATGTTTTCCTTGCAGTAGCTGATAGTGAAAAAAAGTTTGAAAGCCCCATCCTGAGGAGTTAAGGAGTAGGAAGTTCTAGGTCCTTTCTTTTCCTTTCAGGGCACTGACCCTATTAGCCAGACCAAGGTGGCAGAGCTGCTTGGGGACGGTGACAGTAGAAGGACCTCCCAGGAAGGCTCTGGGGACAGTGTGAGGTTTGAGGGAGGTGAAGATGCTTCTGTGGCCGTCGAGTGGTCAGGGGTAAGTCTAATCAATGCCTCTTGATTTCCTGCTGGTGGTGGTGAGAGGCTCTCAGCCTGCCGTTCTCTGGGCTCTTACAGAGTATGAGGGCATGTTGTCCCTGTTCTAGTTAGTCCATCCCTTCAGGGTATTTCTGGGAGCCAGTTTTGACAGGGCTCCTGTTTTTAATCACAGAGTTTTGGGGTTGCGGGATGTGTGCAGAATAAATGGCAGGAGTAGACTCAGAAGCCAGTCTTCGTGGGATCCTCTTAGCTTCCATTGCTCATTCCTCTCTGCCAGGATGGCAGTGGGACCCTGCAGAGGAGTGGCTCTCTGGGCAAGATCCGGGATGTGCTTCGTAGAAGCAGCGAACTCCTGGTGAGGAAGCTCCAGGGGACCGAGCCTCGGCCCTCCAGGTACACAATGAGGTTGAGATATGGCAAAGCAGGCAAGTAAGCCCTTGCCTTCAACTCCTCTTGGCCCCTGGTCTCTGGAGGAGAAGTGTCTTGGAGAGAAGCATGGAGGAGGTCAACGGGATGGCCATGGAGAGAGAGTTCGGCAGGATGGGTGCCCCGGGCGGGGGATGAAGGTACCTGAGGACATGCTGGTTTCTAATACAGATAAGAATGGGAGAGGAGGGGACAGAGGGTAGACAGTGATTTGATATTGTGTGCCAGTGCCCAAGAGGCCCACAGCTTTAGGGACATTCAAGAGGAAGAGAGGAGGCCTCAATTCTTTATTCTTCCATTGTAGCAGCAACATGAAGCGAGCAGCCTCCTTGAACTATCTGAACCAACCCAGTGTTGCACCCCTCCAGGTGAGAGCAGTGCTTGTGAGCATGTTGGTGGGTGAGAAAGAAAGGACGGCTAGCAACCTTGCCCAGTGGGATTAGGGAAGTGGGGAAAGTCATATGGGATGAAAGGGGATTAGAGTCATTAAGGAATCAGGAAGAGAGCTTGTGGGGTAGTTTCAGGCCAGATGTTAGTAGTAAATAAGTTAATCCGGAGAGAAATAGTAATTGATATTCTTTAAACTGGTACTTTGGAATTATGAATAATTCAAGAATGAGGCCAGGCCTGGTGGCTCATGCTTGTAATCCTAGCACTCTGGGAGGCTGAGGCAAGAGGATCTCTTGAGCAAAGGAGCTGGAGACCAGCTTCAGCAAGAGTGAGACCCTGTCTCTACCAAAAATAGAAAAAATTAGCTGGGTGAGGTGGTGCAAGCCTGTAAGCTACTTGAGAGGCTGAGGCAGGAGGATTGCTTAAGCCCAGGAATTTGAGGTTGCTGTGAGCTAGGCTGACACCATGGCACTATAGCCTGGATGACAGAGCAAGAGTCTGTCTTTAAAAAAAAAAAAAAAAAAAAAAGGGCCAGGTGCGGTGGCTCACACCTAGCACTCTGGGAGGCCAAGGTGGGAGGATTGCTCTAGGTCGGGAGTTTGAGACTAGCCTCAGCAAGAGCAAGATCCTGTCTCTACTAAAAATAGAAAGAAATTAGCTGAACAACTAAAAATATATATATAGAAAGAATTAGCCTGGCATGGTAGCTCACACCAGGCTTAATCCCAGCACTTTGAGAGGCCGAGGTGGAAGGATCACTTGAGCCCAGGAGCTCAAGACCAGCCTGGGCAACATAGCTAGACCTCATCTCTACCAAAAATGAAAAAAATTAACTAGGTGTGGTGGTGCATGCCTGTAGTCCCAGCTACTTGGGAGGCCGAAGCAGGAGGTTCATTTGAGCCCAGGAGTTTGAGGTTACAGTGAGCTGTGATCTCACCACTGCACTCCAGCCCAGGCAACAGAGGGATGCCTATTTCTGGGGGAAAAAAAAAGAAAAAAGAGAAAGAAAAGAATGATTGGGGATACTGTTTTTCCTCCTGCAGTTACTGTACTCCTTATCTTGGGGACTTAGTGGTAGATGAGAAGGGAAAAAGAAAAAAAGTACAAAATATTCTCTATTTGAGAGAACAGTAGTGATATTCTAATAGCAAATGACCATTTGTATCAACATATTCAAAGTATACACCAGTATTCATGTGGCTCTTCCAGGTAGTTTCTCCACCAGATTGTGGACTTCTGGAAAATCCTAGCAGAGGCTAAACAAAAGCCCCAGAACTTGGAATTGAGGTTATAGGCTCGATCCTAGGCCCAGAGATCAACTGTAGCCATGGGATGGATGGACAGTCTTTGGGAGGCTGAGGTCCCTGGGCTAATGGGGTGGTGGTGTCTGTTTCAGGTCTCCCGGGGCCTCAGTGCCAGCACTACGGACCTCTCTTCAAGCAGCTGACATTCAACCCAATCCCCAGGTCTGCTGGGTCCCCCCACAGTCCTCACAGCATTCCCCATTGCTCCTGGCTCTTTCCCACCCCAAGGTGGGACAGTGAAGGGGGAGCAGTTTAACCAGAAGATTGCTGCTGCCCTTAGGGTCTCAGCTCCCTCCTCAGGAATCCCCCTTAGGGAATAGCCCTCAGGGTACCCCCTCCTCACCCTGTGGTCTTCTAGAGTAGCTAGCTCTGAGGCCCCCCAAGGTGGGTAAGAAGCAGGTATACACCTCAGAGATGCAGCCTGCTGCTGGCTTTTGTCAGAGGGTTTGGGGTCGGCCAGCCAAGCAGCCTTGGTCTGGCCTCTCTGTTCTGCCTCTCTGGCTGCCTCACTTCAGGTCCATGTATTTCACTTTTCTTAAATAAAAGAATCAGGTAACCTTTCTGCTGCTTGAGTCCTGATTGAAGAGGGTAGGAAGCCAGGGTTGTGCTGGGGCCCTTCACAGGAGGGCAAGGGGCAGTGATGGATGGGGCGACAGGAGGAGTGTTGATTCTTGGATCTTTCCTCTCTTCCTCCCCTTGTTTGTATCCTCTCCAGCAGGGCCTGCAGGAAGGCATCTGGGGGATGGGGAAGGAGGCCCACAACCCAAGGAGAAGGTGCCGTGGACTGGGTTGTCAGGGACATGTGTTGGCCATGTGGCAGGACCCTGGAGTCCTGGCGCCACTTCTCGGGCTGTGAGGCCCTCTGTGGCTGCCCCTCCTCCTCCCAGCTGCTTGGGGGGAAGGGAAGTCTAAGCAGGCCTGGGGGGCCCTTCGGAGCCAGAGGGGAGACAAGGCACTATCCATCCCCTCTCAGCATATCCTGGAGGCCTGAGCAGCAGCTGGGGCCCATCTTCTAAAGCTTGACTTCTCCTGACCGCCTCCTACACCCCTTGCTGCTTTCACAACAAAGAAAGAATGTGGGGGTGGTGGCGCTGGGGGTGGGGCGTGGGGTGCCTGGAACAAGGGCTGTGCTGGGCCTCCCCACAGCTGGAGTTGGCCATGCCCTGACATAGCCCAGACTGCCTGGAGATGGACTTGGGATGAATTTGTCAGTTTAACAGCCTTCAGCCTGGCTTTCAGTGCCCAGTGTTTCTACCTTTGGGTCCAGACTGGTCCAGAACAAAATCAGACCCCAGACATGTACTCTTCCCCTCCTTCTCCAGGCTACATCTGTCCTGGGGCTACATAACATCTCCAGGTTATCCTGCGTGGGGACATCAAGGACATCCTGCTGTTCAAGGTCTCCCTTAGGATTTTGGGTTGCTGAAGAATGGGTCAGGGCCCCTCTTCCTTCCTCCTACCTGGAGAATTCTGGGGGAACTGTTGGTCAGAGCCTCCAGGTAGGCCCAGAACTCCCTAAGGGCCACGGAATCACAAAAGTCACTTTGGTTCCCTGGGTCCCTGCAGATTAGGCGGTGGGCACAGAGTATACTCCCTTACCTCGCTAAGGTGCCCTGCACTGCCCAGAACCTTCCTCCCTCTGTTCCCCATCCCTCTCCAGACCCCTCCCCCAACCGCGAGCTCCTCCCGCCACGGCGGGGAGGGGGCGTCGGAGGGGCGGGGCGCCACGCGGAGGCCGGCGGGGAGGGGGCGTCGTGGGGCGGGGCTTGGCGGCAGCGGCGGCGCGCGCGGCTCCGGCTTGGGACGCCTCGGGCTCGGGCTCGGGCTCCGGCTCCAGCTCCGGCTTTTGCAGCGGCGCCCGCGCTCGGTGCGCTCGGCCTCCTGGGCCCGCCGCGGAGCGCAGTCTACGCGCCCGCCGTGCACCCTCCGGCTCCTTTCCCCCAGCCGCCACGATGGGAGCTGCGCGGGGGTCCCCGACCACTCCCCGCCGGCTGCCTTTGCTTAGCGTCCTGCTGCTGCCGCTTCTGGGTGGTGAGTCCTGGCGAGCTGGGGAAGCAGGGCTCGGGAAGCGCAGGAGTCCTGCGGGCAAAAGGGGGCACCCGGAGAGGTGGGTTTGGGCGGCTGGCGTGGGGGCAGAAACCCCGGAGTCGTGGAGAGGCTCGCTGGGCACGCGAGGTCCCGGCGGAAGGGCGCGAGGAGCCTCAAGGCCGGGAGGCTGACGAAGCCCCCGCGAACTCGGTCGGGGTCTCTCTCCCACTGGCGCCGCGGGGACGCGTTTCCAGCCTCTACAGTTTTCCCGGCCTGACCCGAGAGTCTGCTCGAGAACGGCCGGGAGTTGCCGGCTCCCGGGACCAGGTGGGGAGTTTTATTTTCCGCGGAGAAATAACTACCCGCCCTGTGGGGGGTGCGGCGGGAGAGACGGAGTCACCCCGGCAAGCTCAGTCCAGGTGAAGGCGGCCGGCTTGGGGCCCGATGCTCGACCGACCTGCAGCGCGCGGAGCGCGGAGCTTTGTTACCCACTCCGCTCCCGGCTTCCCTCCTCCAAGTTCCTGGACAAAACTGGGACCCCAGATGGCCCTGCCAATGAGGGCGGAAGAAAGGAAGAATTAGGGGTCGCCCCTTCTCCGCTAGCTCACGGGCCGGAGCCCTGAGCCTGCTTCGTGCCAGGGTCGAATCCGGGAGGCAGAGGGTCCCAGGCTGTCGCGGTGACTAATGTGTAGAGGCCGCTGCCAAAATCGGGCATGGCCGACCTGCAAAGGTGCGGACGGGGTTTATTCTGCTCCTTCCTGGATTTCCATCCTATCTGTCCTAACAGAGGAAAGGAAGTCTCTGTTTCTTAGGGCAGAAAGGCAAAAAGAGCAAACTCTGGCTTTTCTTGGAGGGCCTCAGCATTTTGATGAGGGTGTGGCCGCATCTCTAGGGCAGACAGACCCCCCCCCACCCCCTCACCCCAGCTTTTATTTCCTGGCTTGATCGCACCTAAGAGTCTCCACTGAGGTGTTGAAGTGCCTTACAGGAAAGCACCCAGTTACCCGTACGTCCCAAACAGCCTGGACTGCAAATAAAGCCTCCCATCTTCCAAAACACAAAATCTTTGGTGGTGGTCCTCAAAGCAGCTTTTTTTTGGGGAACTCTGTCCAAGGGACCTGTCCTAGCTTATCACTTTCCGCCTCCTTTGGAGAGTGGCAGTGGGGAGGGCAGGGGTCGCGAATTGCCTTTTCTAAGATCTTCCTGGCCTGCCAGTTGTTGAGGGGTCTTGGCACTGGTGGAATCAACATCTTCCCACCCGCCGTTTTAAAAGGAGAGGTAAATGTAGCCCCAGAAAGAGAACAAGCACTGGGGATTCAGTAGAGGTGTTTCTGGAGTAGCTCTGTGTTTCCTGTGTGTGTGGTTATTGCTCATGGCAGAATCCACATCTCCCAGAGGAAGTATGGAAGTTTTTTTGCACAGCCAGAGTGGAGGCCCAGCCATGTGGGTGAGCTGCCCAAGCTCACAGGCCTCCTGGGTCGTCTGGTTGGGTTTTGGTGTGTGGGTCTGCCTGATGTGGCTGCCTTCACTGCTGCTATTTGGAGTTCTGGAGTCAAGGGGAGATTCTGGTGGAGACAGGGCTCTTGTTCAACAAATGCTAAATCCCTAAATTCTTCCACGAGAAGATGACTCTGATGTTAATGATGCTAATCTGGTGGAGGGTGTTTAGCGGAGGGGGAGTCCTGTGGAGGGAAGTTAGGGCAGGCTGAGGGCTGGGGACAGGAGGTCTGGAATCTCCTTGGGGTTCAAGGATGTCTTGTGCTCAACAAAGGAACATTTTAATGAGAGCTTTAAATCAATTCCACCAAATGTGACTTGGTGTGGAACCTATCCATGTGCTGTCAACAATTTCAGCAGAGGCTGAGGTGCCTGCTGTCTTCTAGTGAAGTCCTGGGACTCAAACCCACCCCCAGATGCATGACTAAAGGGAGCAATGACTTTTTAATAGATCACAGTAGATTTTTCCATCTCACTGTTGTGTAATTAACTGGAGTTGTAGTGAGACCCCACTGTTAATAAGGCTGGAGTAAGGGACCAAGTCTGGCTAGGTTTGTGGATTAGACCATTTTGAAGTTTGGGTAATTATGCTGTAAATGACTGTTACTTTCCAAACTTTTAGATCCCTGTTGTGATATGGTGGAGGAGGAGTAGGAGCGGGCTTGACGTTTGAAATCTGGGATTCTTAACCCCAGCCTTGAATGGTCAGTTGTGCTCACGACCCAGCCCCATTCCCATGCCCCTCCCTGGTTTCTTTCCTCCAGGCTCTTGTTTGGGGAAATTGAGTCATCACATCCCGAGATAGGGATAGGATGTCTTGTAGATTCCTCAAGACTCTGCAGCCTGTAATTCAGGCATAGGCATTGCTTTTATTAGTGATGGCTTTTCTCAGCTGTTGGGCGGTATGGCAGGAGGGGAGGGGTGATCTTCACATCACTTGCCAAAGGATATACTCAAACACCTGGCATTCAAAGCAACATTGAGTGGTGGATGGAGCTCAGGCTATGGAGGTGAAGTACAGTCGTCCTCAGTGTCCTTGGGGAATTGTTTCCAGGACTTCAAGGATACCAAAATCCGAAATACAAAATGACATAGTATTTGCATATAACCTAGGCATATCCTCCCATATACTTTAAATCACCTCTAGATTACTTACAACACCTTATACAATATAAATATTATGTAAATAGTTGTTATACTGTATTTTAAAATCTGTATGATTTTTTATTGTTGTATTGTTATTTTTTTATTGTTTTTTTCCTGAATAGTTTTGGTCCTTGGTTGGTTGAATCTTATGACTGTGGAACCCAGAGTTGAGGGTGGACTGTATTTGGCAAATCAGCAACTCAACCTCATCGATGAGCCCTGTGGCCCTGAGCAAATTTCTTGACCTCTCAGTTTGCCTCCTCTGTAAGGGGCTTACTTCCTGGAGTGGTGCTGAAGATTAAATATAAAGAAATATATAGGCTGGGCGCGGTGGCTCATGTCTGTAATCCTAGCACTCTGGAAGGCCGAGGCGGGCGGATTGTTTGAGCTCAGGAGTTCGAAACCAGTCTGAGCAAGAGCAAGACCCCGTCTCTACTAAAAATAGAAAGAAATTAATTGGACAACTAAAAATATATATAGAAAAAATTAGCCAGGCATGGTGGCGCATGCCTGTAGTCCCAGCTACTCGGGAGGCTGAGGCAGAAGGATCACTTGAGCCCAGGAGTTTGAGGTTGCTGTGAGCTAGGCTGATACCACGGCACTCACTCTAGTC
>CAUYSK010021233.1:0-18547 GCA_963575035.1 Avahi laniger
TGGACATCTTTCTCCTCTTTTCTAATCAAGGAGAAAATCTGATTATTATAGAAAAGGTTACCCTGATTTGATCATTAGACATTGTATGCTTGTATCAAAATATCATGTGTGCCCCATAAATATGTTCAAATATTATGTATCCATGATAATTAAAAATAAAAAATTTTTTTAAAAAAAGAAATGGGATTTGGTCACTATGTCAATCATTGCCAGTTAATATATTATGCTTTGTCATTTAATTCAGGGACAGGAGTGTGCTCTATGCACAATAAAGTTCATGAGAAATACGATCGAAGTTTTATAACAAAAGGATAAATATTAGTTTCTAATGAAGTCAAGAAGGTGATTTCCAGAATAATATTAATCCTTACAGTGGCCAGATGTTCAGTTGTTCAAAAAGTCTCTGCCAAAGGCTCACCTTGCTAGACACTGGCGAGGGACAGGACAGCGATAAAACAGACCAAGATATCTGTCCTGACGGAGGTCACAAGCTAGTGAGGGCAAATTAAACAAGATAAATAACCAAATACATCATATATGATTTGATAATGTGCTGAAGCAAGAGGAGGTGAAGGAGCAGGCCAGGCAGAATCGTAGGGAAAGCCATCCCAGGTGGAAGCAATGGCAGAGGGCCCAGGTGTGAAGAACAGCAAGGGGACCAGTGTGGCTGGAGCAGGTGAGCGCGGGAGAGAGGCAGGGGCTGAGGTCAGAGGTTAGCAGGGGTCTGGCCATGTGAGGCCTGGCCAGCACTGCAAAGACTTGGTCTCGTGCTCTGAGACTGGAAGCCATCACAGGGCCTGAGAAGTGACATAGTCAGGTTCACTCTGCCACTGCTTTGAGAACAGATGGAAGAGAAAGCACCAGGATTTCTGAAATTTAAATGTAAAGATTTCACATTAGTGATATGAAAAGTGTGAGATTCACAATGGAGTCACTTGTGTCAAACCCTGGCAAATGGCGCCGGGGAAAGGCAGGAAGGGTAGCCTCTCATGCATGATTTGCCTGGTAACCAGAAACTATCATAAGAAATTTTTCCATACTGCAGCTTATTACATGAGCGACATAAGGACAGTTGGCAGCACGAGAATATCTGCCTGACACACTGTCTCGCAAACCCAATCCAAGACTGCAAGGCCCTAATTGTAACTCCAAATTACAAGTCCTACCTAACAACTACTGACACTTGCCAATCAAAACTCGCCAGCTCTTGAAAGACAGTGCCAGCACCAGTGAACTTTCTTTCAAAACAATCTGCATTCCTCTTTCCCTTAAAAAACCCCAACCTTTTCCTTTGATCTTCGGACGCACTGGAGGCCACCGTGGTCTGTCCAGGATTGCAGTCCTACTTCTTGTATACTATTCCCAAATAAAACCTTTTTACTTAGAGATGCATCTCTCCCTGTTTTTTTATATTGACAGTAGTGTGACATCAACGTGTAGTTTCAGTGAGTTCATGCTGCACCAATGGCAATCTGCAGCACTGTTCAGAAATCCACACACCCCGGTGCAGCTACGACATCAGCACCAGAGAATTTGCTAATTAGCAATAATGAATGTATGTACGTGGCATCATCAGTCTCCACATCCTACCCAACTTTGGGTCAGGGGTCATCCTGTTGCTGAGGCTGAAATCACTTCTGGAGCCATGACACATGGCCAGCAATGTGGACTTGATCCAATAATTCTACAAAATTTCAACAGTAAATTCTATTTCTCTTTTCCAAAGCATCTATGACCGTCTCCTCTCGGCTACCCTCAGATGATTTCTTATTTCATCAAAAAATTAGAAGCAATCAAAAAATAAAGCTCTTCCCAACATCAAATCCAGCCCCCAGCAACTGTATCCGTACACTCCACCTTGCCTCCATTGCTGTGGATGAACTATCCCAGCTCTTAAAGATTTTATTCCCTCTTGTTTACTCAAAGACTTGATTTTGCAACTGCCCACTCCCTCTCCTGAATTCCCAAGAACACAGAACGGAGCTTAGTTGTGTCCCAGAGGATCTGACTCCGGATGCTTTAAGCAGCTCCACCCCAATCGAAGCTCAGGCCCAGGTGATGCAGGCAGCAAATGAGACAGATTTTGTTTTTGCAGAAAACTGAAACCGCGGACATTTTCCTCTTCTCTTCCCAAGTGAAGGGGAAAATCTAATTATTATAGAGATCAATTTTCCATTCACTGTCTTGACCCCAAGATCTCACCAACTGCCATGCACTTTCTCTGCTGCCATTACAGCAAATTGCTTTGGAAGACATGTACACCTGCTCTCCTTTTTCTCAGCTTACAGACTCTCTTAGAAAGATGCATTGTATATAATATTAATATAAAATATCTTCAGGCATCTAAAAGGCTATTGATGATAATATAACACTTACATGCCCACCACTCAGATCAAGAACTCAAACATTGCGGAAACAATTAAAACAACCTGAGAATTTCTTCGTAATCTTTCTCTGTTTCCCTCTCCAGGATTTACAGCTGGTTTTTCTCATGCACATTTTTATACATTTCCCATATAAAATGTTAAATGCAGAACTTCCTTGGCATTTGTTGGATAGTCATTGGCATTTCAGCACAAGGTCAAAGGTAGGAAATGGTAAGGATAATGTGCCAAGAACCTCCCCTTCCTAACCTTTGCCTGGAGGGCATGTTAAGAAATGGTAAAACTAGTTCTAAAACAAGTAGAGGAAATAATTAGGGAGTTGAGATTGCAGACAGAGGAAAGAGAGAGAGGGTGAAAGAGAGAAGGAGAGAGAATTGGTGGGCTGTGCTTTTCCCTGAGCCCCATGGATGAGAGAAGGGGAGATGCTCTGCCCGCCCAGAGCTAAGTAGGGCCCACTTGGAAAGCCTGACTTGAATCTCTTGGAATTTGAGGGCAAGGAGGACGGGTGTCTGAGTTGGGCCTATAAAGTCTAAAGGCAGGAGACTATGGTTAGAGGGCTGCCCTGAGACGGGAGGGTAAGGAGGTTATTCTGGGGGCGAGCTGCCCGTTTAGAGTTTGGCACCATGTGTCCCGTGGGCCAGAAGTGGCACCTGCCCAACAGAGCTGAGAATCGTTTGGCCGTGGGCATTGCCCGGAGTGTGGGGAGGAACCCAACAGCGGTGGGCTGTTGGAGAGCAGCCGCGGAAGCCTCCCCTGGCCGAGGACACTGTGGTGACGGACCCCTACTGACCAAGGACAGTCGAGGTAGCGGTTCGAATCTTCCCCAGCAGAGGGCGCCAAAGACAGCTCGCAAGGCATCTCCGCGCGTGTTGGTAACTGACAAGCACCGCGCTGAGGCTGTGCACGTGTTAATGTTAAGTATTTGAATCCTCACAGCAGCCCCATGAAGAGGTACCATTACCCCATTTCACAGATGAGCCGATGAGTCCTGGGGAGGTTCTTTGCCAGCTCTCCACGGGGCCCTCCCAATGGCTATTTTGCAGGACGGCCAATGCTCTCCCCGCCCTAGTGCGGCTGACCCTTCTCTTTCCCAGGCACCCCGCACCCCGCCCCGCCCCCGCATCCATTGCCTCTGTCTGCTGGGGTGTCCGCACCTAGGCGGGTACTTCTCTTGCTGGGTTTGCCTGGGTCCTTTCAAGACAAATCAAGTCCGTTCCCTCTGCAGAACCTCCTCACAACCCTGAGCGAGGCAGCCTTCTCAGCCTGCCAAGCACAAACAGCCCCAGCCTCTCCATGGACATCCCCTGCTCACCCGAGAATGGGCAGCTCTAGAAAGTCTCTGGCCAGGCGAGTGGCAGGTACAGGCCTAAGGATCTCACACGTACCCTAACCCGTTGGGCTCCAAGAGAGGAACCAAGAAAAGCCAAAGCACCCTCCAGCCTCATGCTGAAAGCTTCAAGAGGACAGGGGCTGTGTGGCATTAACCAATGTGTCACAGCACTGAGTAGATGAGAGGGCACTCAACAAATATTTGTTGAATGCATTCTTTTTAAAGCATCTTTTCCAAGGAACCCAAGCCCTCCCTCCTACAGGTTACATGCAGGTGACAGGGGCTGACAGCCATGGGACTTGTTTTGCTCTCTTATGATACTCCTCAAAGGGGCATGTCCAGCAGCTCTCTTCCAAAGTGGGAATCCTCGTCCCCCACGGATCTCAGCTTTGAGGTTTACATTGAAATTTCTTCAAAATAGGGAATGTTCCTTTAACATTCAGCTACACAAGTGCTAAAAAAATAGGGAAAAGGCTAAATAAAATGTAGTGTGTGATTATTATAGAATACTAAGCAATAATTAAAAATAATGAAAAAGACCCATAGAATAGAAAAAAGCCAGCAGCAGAACGATATGTATTAGGTAAAACAAAACAATATCAATAAAAACATATGACAGCATTATGTAAAAGGTTTTTCTCTGGAGATATCTATATATCTCTATCTCGTCTATCATCTATTGACAGAAATAACTTTAAAAGGGCATGGAGGGCTAAAGGCCTAAATGTGAGACTCAAAACTCCCAGAAGAAAACATAGGGGAAAAGATTCATGACATTGGACATGGCAATGATGTCTTGGATATAACAGCAAAAGCACAGGTAACAAAAACAGAAAGGACAAATGGGACTACCTCAAACTTTAAAAAAAATGTGCATTAAAGGATGTAATCAGCAGAGTGAAAAGACAACCTGCAGAATGGGAGAAAATATTTGAAAACTATATATCTGATGAGGAGTTAATATCTAGAATATACAAAGAACTGCTAGAACTCAACAACAAAAAATCAAACAACCCAAATTAAAAATGGGCAAAGGACTTGAATAGACATTTCTCCAAAGAAGATATACAAATGGCCAGCAAGCATATGAAAAGATGCTTAAGATGCTAATCATTAGGGAAATGCAAATTGAAACCACAATGAGATACCACCTCAGACCCATTAAAGATAACTGCTATCTCATGTATTTATCAGTCAGGGTTCAGCTGCAGATAACAGAAGTCACCCCAGCTAACTTAGGCAGCATGGGTTTTAACATAGGGAATTAGGTGACTTATAAGATTGTTCCAGGATTGGAGGAGGAAAAGCCCAGGCTGAGGTTCCAGGAATGGCTCCCATGCCCAAAATGACACTGAAGACGTGGGCCAACCGTTGCCATGACCAAGAAACTGGGATATCGGGAAGCCACTGCCCCATCTGTTCAATCTGGGGCCAAACTGCCTCTGGTGTCATCTGTGCCATTTAATGATGCCACACTGTCTGCACCTCACATGGCAAGGTAAGAACTGGACTCTGCTTCTGCTATTGCAAAAAACCAAGTCCCCGCCACAATGCACGGCAGCAGAAGCAGCTCCTGTGTCCTTTCCACCTTTACGTTCCTCCACAGGGGAGTCAGCTTGGCACAGTCCAGGTCACTTGCAGAGCTGCGTATGAGGGTGCCTGGGAATACAGTCATCAGCTTTCTATCCTCGAGGGTTCACACGGCAGAGGATGAAGAGCACTGAGTGAGCACATCCTTTTTGTCTGCCCCACAGAGCAAATAACTGGAAATACCCAGTGTTTGCATGGGGCATGGAAAGGTGAACCTTCCTTCCCTGCTGGCTCGGGTGTGTTCTGACCCATACTTTCTGGTCAGCAATTTGGCAACATGTAGCTCATTTGACTCAGAAATTTTACTTCTTGGAATTCATCAAAAAGAAACAATCATGATGTTTTTGATAACAGCTGTGAAAGTGTTCCAAATCAGAATGGAGTCACTGTGTTTAAAAAATGAAAAATAAAAAACTCTGACAAAGAGCTGAGGAAGCCCATAAAGAGATGGTTCTCACGCTTGTATGCCTAATAACAAAACTATCACAAAAGACTCTGCACAAACTACAGCCTTGCATAAAGGCCATCACAACTTAACACAAAATATTTTCTTCAAGGACATCTGCCCAACAACTGCCTGTCCAACCTTGGACTGGTGTCACCCTTATTTACCCTTGTAGCCAAGGATAATTACAGCAAGACAATTATTTTTCCTTTAAAAATCTTTGTCTACCTTTACCTCCCTGAATATACAGTTTACCATGGCACACGTTTTCCCATTTCAATCCCCTATGCCCTAGTAAATATCATTTTCTTTTAGAGAGCCTCTGTTACTTAGGGTGACACAGAAAAAGTTTAAAATTACAGAAAATTGAATAAATAAAATTTTATGCCTCCCTGTATAGAATTCTATGTAGCCACTAATGATAGAGGCAGAGGTGGGTTTACCCTGAAGCAAAAGAAACCTGAGTTCAGGGACCCTCACTTGCACTGGCTCCTTCCAAGACCCAGAGAACAGCTCTAGTCATGTGTTCACATTATTATTATTATTATTATTATTATTATTTGTGAAAGTAAATTCTTCTAAGAGCAATCGATTAAGCCTGCCATCTCTTAACTGCTTTCCAACCTGACTTTCCTCTGCCATACTCCCCCTGGTTTGGGGTGACATCGTAGTGCTACTGGTATTTTGCATTGTAATTCTCTACTTATTTAAAGAGCTCCTCCCCACTAATGTGTGTGATTAGAAGGAAGTGTGTGATAATAACAGGAATTGCTAAGGTTGATCTGAGCTCACCATATGCCAGGCACTGCAGCGAATCGAGCATTTTACATGCATCACTGCGTTTAATCCTTCCAACAACCCTCTGAGGGTTACTCTTATTATTCTCATTTTACAGATGAGGAAACAGATGCCAAAGTCACACAGCTAATGTTCAGAGCTCAGACTTGAGCCCAGGCAATCTGATTCCAGACCCTAAACCTCCTTAAGATCCCTCCCTAGCTAGATGAGTCACTTTCTTACTGGGGAGTTTTATGAGCTCAATTGTTCTAATTGCTCCAAATTGAAGATTCCTCCATAACCCACATCTACTCCTCTGTCTTTTTGGAAAGTAGACCTACACATTTGCAAGTACATCCACTCCAGCTATTGGCAATGGAGGCTTCTATAAGAGTCCCTTGGCACCTGGACCCACCCCTTACTGTCTTGATCTTGATTACTTTTATCAATTGACAAAAGCTCCGCTTCTATGCCTATTAAAATAGTTATACATTTTTAAATTTCTTTAGAAAACAACTATTTTAAAGTCTGGGTGCAGTGGCGCATGCCTGCAATCTAGCACTTTGGGAGGCCAAGGTGGGAGGATCACTTGAGGCCAGGAGTTTGAGACCAGCATGGGCAACATAGTGAGATCTTGTGTCTAAACACACACACACACACACACACACACACACACACACACACACACACACATCAATACAACAATATTACCAAAATGTACAAATCTAGGATCCATCAGAGATTAGGTACTACATTTGGTTGTTATTTCTCTTTGTTCTCCTTTGGTCAAAAGCAGCGTTCCAGACTTTGTTTTTCACGACTTTGACTTTGTTGAAGAGTTGTCAGTTGTCTTGTAGAATAGTTCACAATCTGAATTTGCCTGATTGTTTCCTCATGATTACATGCAGGTGAAACGTTTTATGATAAGAACACAACATGGACGACGTGGTCTTTAACTTTTTTATTTTGAATTATTTATAGATTTACAGGAAGTTGTGAAGTTAGCACAGACAGGTCCTGTGTACCCTTCACTCAGTTTCCTCCTTTGATTATGTCTTATGTAATTATAATATAACAACCAGGAAACTGACATTGGTATTATGTGAGTAGTTCTATGTCATTTGATCATACGTGTAACCGTTATTGCAACCAGGAGACAGAACTATTTCATCATCACAAAGAACTCCCTTGTGCTGCTCCTTTGCAGTCACAGTTACCCTCTAAGCCTTCCTCCCCTTAACCTCTGGACACCACTGATACGCTCTCCATCTCTATCAGTTTGCCATTTCAACATTATATGACCTTTAGAGATGAACTTCCTTTCACTGAACATACTGCCTTTTAGATCCATCCAAGATTGCATACAGGTATACCTTGGAGACAGTGCAGGTCCTGTTCCACCACTGAGATACGGCAAATATTGCAACAAAGTGAGTCACTTGAATTTTTTGGTTTCCCAGGGCATATTATAAAAGTTATGTTTACATTATACTGTAGTCCATTGTGTGATAGCATTAAGTCTAAAAAAACTACATATCTTAATTTAAAAATATTTTATTGCTAAAATATGCTAACAATCATCTGAGCCTTTAATGAGTTGTAATCATTTTTCTGATGGAGGGTCTTATCTTGATGTTGACAGCTGCTCACTGATCAGAGTGGTGGTTACTGAACGTTGGGGTGGTTGTGGCAATTTCTTAAAATAAGACAAAAATGAAATTTGCCACATCAATTGACTCTTCCTTTCACGACAGATTTCTCTGTAGCATGTGATGCTGTTTGATGGCATTTTATTCACAGTGGAACTTTTTTCAAAATTGGAGTCGGTCCTCTCAAACCCTGCCGCTGCCTCACTAACCAAGTTTATGTAATAATATTCTCAATCCTTTGCTGTCATTTCATCAACGTTCACAGCATCTTCATCAGGAGTAGATTCCATCTAAAGAAATTACTTTCTTGGCCAGGCGTGGTGGCTCACGCCTGTAATCCCAGCTCTCTGGGAGGCCGAGGCGGGTGGATTGTTTGAACTCAGGAGTTCGAAACCAGCCTGAGCAAGAGCGAGACCCCATCTCTACTAAAATTGAAAGAAATCAATTGGACAACTAAAAATATATAGAAAAAATTAGCCGGGCATGGTGGCGCATGCCTGTAGTCCCAGCTACTTGGGATGCTGAGGCAGTAGGATCGCTTGAACCCAGGAGTCTGAGGTTGCTGTGAGCTAGGATGACGCCACGGCACTCTAGCCCAGGCAAGAGAGTGAGACTCTGTCTCAAAAAAAAAAAAGAAATTACTTTGTTTATCCATTAGAAGCAACTCCTTGTCTGCTCAAGAGTTATCATGAGATTGCAACAATTCAGTCACATAATCAGGCTCCCCTTCCAATTCTAATTCTCTTGCTATTCCCACCATAATCTCTAGTTATTTCCTTCACTGAAGTTTTGAACCCTTCAGAGTCATTCATGAAAGTTGGAATCAACTTCTTCCAAACTCTTTTTAATGTTGATATTTTGACCTCTTCCATTAATCACAAATGTTCTTATGGCATCTAGAACAGTGAATCCTTTCCAGAAGGTTTTCCATTTACTTTGCCCAGATCCATCAGAGGAATCACTATCTCTGGCAGCTATGACCTTATGAAACTACATATAATAAGACTTGATAGTTGATACTCCTTGATCTATGGGCTGTAAAACAGATGCTGTGTTAGCAGACATGAAAACAATATTAATCTTATACACCTCCATCAGAGCTCTTAGGTGACTAGGTGCATTGTCAATGAGCAGTAATATTTTGAGAGGAATCTTTCTGAGCAGTAGGTCTTAACAGTGGGCTTAAAATATTCAGTAAACCATGCTGTAAACAGATGTGCTATCATCCAGGCTTTGCTGTTCCATTTATAGAGCACAGGCAGAGTAGGTTTATGCATTATTCTTAAGGGCCTTAGGATTTTTGGAATGGTAAATGAGCATTGGCTTCAACTTAAAGTTACCAGCTGTGTTAGTCTCTAATGTGAGAGTCAGCCTGGCCTTTGATGTTTTGAAGCTAGGCATTGACATCTCCTCTCTAGCTAGGAATGTCCTAGATGGCATTTCTTTCCAATATAAAGCTATTTTGACTACCTAGAAAATCTGTTGTTTAGTGTAGCCACCTTCACTAATTATCTAACTAGATCTTCTGGATAACTTGCTGTAGCTTCTCCATCAGCATTTGTTGCTTCACCTTGCACTTTTATGTTCTGGAGACAGCTTCTTTCCTTAACATTCATGAACCAACCTCTGCTAGCTTCAACTTTCTTCTGCAGATTCCTCACCTCTCTAAGTCTTCATAGGATTGAAGAGAGGTAGGGCCTTGCTCTGGACTAGGCTTTGGCTTAAGGGAACATTGTGGCTGGTTTGATTTTCTCTCCTGACCACTAAAACTTTCTCCATATCAGCAACAAAGCTATTCCACTTTCTTCTCCATCATGTGTTCACTGGAGCAGCACTTTCAATTTCGTTCAAGAACTTCTCCTTTGCATTCACAACTTGGCTACCTATTTGGTGCAAGAGGCCTAGCTTTCAGTCTATTTCAGCTTTCAACATGCTTTCCTCACTAAGCTTAACCATTTCTAGCTTTTGATTTAAAGTGAGAGAGGTGCAACTTCTCCTTTCGCTTGAACAGTTCAAGGCCGCCATTATAGGGCCATATATTTTTTTCTTTTCTTTTTTTTTAAGACAGAGTCTCACTATCTTGCCTGGGCTAGAGTGCCATTGCATCAGCTAGCTCACAGCAACCTCAAACTCCTGGGCTCAAGCGATCCTCCTGCCTCAGCCTCCCGGGTAGCTGGGACTACAGGCACGCGCCACTGTGCCCAGCTAATCTTCTCTATTTTTAGTTGTTTGGCCAATTTCTTTCTATTTTTAGTAGAGACGGGGTTTCATTCTTGCTCAGGCTGGTCTCGAACTCCTGAGCTCAAGCAATCCTTCTGCCTTGGCCTCTCAGAATGCTAGGATTACAGGCGTGACCCACCGCGCCCGGCCTAGGGTTATTAACTGACCTAATTTCAATATTGTTGTATATGGAATAAGAAGGGCCAAGGAGAGGAAGAGAGAAGGAGGAATGTCTGGTAGAGCAGTCAGAACACGCAAATTTATCGATTAAGTTTTCCATCACATATGGGCGCAATTACAATAGTAGTGCCAAAGATCATCGATCATGGACTACCATGACAGATATAATAGTAATGTAAAAATTTGACATATTGCCAGAATTACCAAAATGCGATACAGAGACACAAAGTGAGCAAATAATGTTGGAAAAATGGTCCCAATAGACTTGCTCCATGCAGGGTTGTCACCAGTCTTCAATTTGTAAAAAATGCAGTATCTGTGAAGTGTGATAAAACAAAGTACAATAAAACAATGTATGCCTCTATATCAACAGTTCATTCCTTTCTATTGCTGAGTAGTATTCCAGAGTATCGATGTGCCACAGTTTGTTTGCCATTTACCTATTATAAGACATTTTGGTTGTTTTCAGTTTTGGGCTACTACAAATAAAGCTGCTATGAATTATCAACAGATGCTATGTGGCAAGGTCAGTACTCTTACTCACTTCTGGTGTTTGGTCCAACTAAAAATGCTGGGGAGAGCCTATCCTCAAGACTAAGGTCAACTGCTTACTCATGCATTCATTCAACCAATAGCTATGACCCACCAAGTCAGCCAGGCACCAACTAGGCATTCTGGGGTATGCCAAGATGAATCCAAGGGGAATTTCTTGAGAAGCTGCAGTCCAGGAGGAGAGATAAAACAAGAACATAAATCTCTCAATCTAATACAGAACTGAAAGAGCTATATTCCATGGAGAAAGCTCTGGGAACCCTGAAAAAGATATTTGTTGACATAACTAACTACAAGCCTGAATCATACTTTATTTAACCTTGGCCATGAGCTTCAAACAATGTTCTACAAGGAAATGCTCTCTCCCAACCTCTTCAACTTCAACCCTTTTATACTTTGAGCTGAGTATTGAGCTAAGGGTCACAACACTGGTTTTAAAACAATGTTCTTGCCAGGTCTAAGAGTCTCCAAGCACCCTGGCTTGGAGAGTGAGGAAACTTCATACCTATTTTTTTGTTTTCAGTCTTTGTGCCTCCAATAAAATTAACTCAGAAAGAATATCAATTTATTTTATTTTATTTATTTTTTAGAGACAGGGTCTCACTCTGTCACCTGGGCTAGAGGACAATGGCACGATCATAGCTAATTGCAATCTCAAGCTCCTGGGCTCAAGAAATCCTCCTGGCCTTCCAAGTAGCTGGGACTACAGGCATGTGCCACCATGCCTGGTTTATTTTTTAAAAGCATTTTTTTGTAGAGAAGGGGTCTTGCTATATTGTCTAGGCTGATCTTTAACTATTGGCCTCAAGCGATCCTCCTGCCTTTGCCTCCCAAATTGCTGGGATTACAGGCATGAGCCACTGTGCCCAGCCCAAGAATATCATTTTAACATCTCATCCATAATAATCAGGAAAAAAATTTATTGTGAAAAAATAATGAATTAAAACACTATCTAATCTGAAGTCGAAACATCCGTCTCACAGGCAATTTATAACTTCCCTTTCCTCAGTTTAGATCTAATCCCGGCTCTGAAATCAGGAACTCGGAAGAGAGAGATGATCTCCTCACTTCTCTCTCCTCTACTTCCCCACCACACGGCTGCTTTGGGTATCTTCAGGGTCAACTGAGTGGAGGCATGAAGGATAAATGGGGCAAAATGCTATTTTAACTCAGCTGGTGTGGTTTGCAGATCTCTCTTGGCTGTCCAAGGGAGCTGTCTCTCTTCTGTCATGGAAGATATCCAAACAAAAACTACCCTTTTTTCTCCTGGAGGCTGTGATGGTTAATTTTATGTGTCAACTTGGCTGAGCCACAGGCTCAGACATTTGGCCAAATGTGATTCTGGATGTTTCTGTAAAGGTGTTTTTTGGATGAGTTTAACATTTAAATCGGTAGATTTTAAGCAGATTATCCTCCATAATGTGGGGGGCCTCATCCAGCCAGTTGAAAGCCTTAACAGATCAAAGACTGATCTCCCCTGAGCAAGAAGGAATTCTGCCAGCTGACTTCCTTTGGAAAACATCTGCTCTTTCCTGAGTCTTGAGCCTGCTGGTCTACCCCATCTGATTTTGAACTGGCCAAGCCTCCACAATCATGTGAGCCAACTTCTTAAATGAACCTGTCCCTCTCTCTCTCCACACACACACACACCTTCCCTATTGGTTCTGTTTCTGTGAAGAATCCTGATTAATACAGATGATTTTGTCAGATTTTCAGAGGACCCCACTGAGAATTTTCTCACCCACTGTTCTGACCCGGCAACATGCTCCTCAATTCTCACCTCAGTGGCCTTACATGCAGCCTCTCTCCAGTGGAATCCCTTTCCCCAGCAAACAGTCCCGCTGGGCAAGGTTCTGTCCTTCCTTCTCACTCCATCATCAGGGACAGTCTCTTGTTATCAGACTTCTTCAGGCACCAGCTGGGCACAGGCTCTATGCCACCCAAACTCATAGGGTCACACAGGCAAGCCTTCTACCCCAAGAAATGAGTTAAGCTCTGTGCCATGGTGGCTCCATAGGATGAGCAGGGTAGAGGGCACTCATGTGCCCTAAGCTTGGAAATTTCCCTGCCAACGTCCTTTGGTAATTCCCAAGGTCATAGGACACAGAAAATGATGTATGAGAACGGTTTCCCCAGGTGCTCCAGTGATACCCGCATCGAAGTTATCTATTGTAAAGCTGGTTTCTCTGCAAATAGTTTAGCTTGGCGATTAAGGCTGGCGTTTTGGAGTCAGGCAGACCACTCTATTCTTCAGTGTGTAATAGGCGAGGCAACAAAAAACTAGGGCAAATATGCACCTCCAGTACAGGCTGGTTGTGTTGTGAAGTAAATGCGAAAACGCGTGCAAAGTTCAGGCACACAGTGCGTATACAATACGTGGACAGCTACTGCACTAAAACTAGACCAAGAATACAGGAAAGCGTGCGTCGCCGTGCGCAAGCTGGCACAGTCTTTCGGCTGGAGCACATCGGTGTAGGGTTGGCCCGCCGGTTCAGCCCTTGCCTGAGGCCTGGAACGGTAGCACAGGAAGAAGCCAGGCCTACACTCAACCCAGCTCTTCCATCCGCACTGCGGTACTCCGCGCCGCAGCCAATCAGATAGCGGCGTTTTCCACGGGGGCGGGACTTCCTGCGGTAGCGCGCACGCCCCCGTACGTGGCCCCGCCCCGGAACTGCGGTCGGCGCTGCAGCTGCGGGACTGTGGCGGTTTTTGAGGCGGTTGACTTGTGTCTGAGGGAGCTGTAGCGGCATCACCACACGGTGAGTACCAAAGCTGGAGCGGGGCTGGAACCGCCTCCGGACAGGGGTTGGGGGCGGAGCCCGGGCTCTCGTCGCTGGCTTCTCTGGGCTGTTGGGCTCCCTGGGTCCAGAGAGGGCGGCCACCCGGCCCAGCTTCGTGCCACTGTCCCCGCGCCCTGGGCCCCTTGTGCGGGCGGCAAGGCCTGGCGGCTTCAGCTTCTCGACTTCGCGCGCCCCTTCTTGCCTGAAACGAAGCGGGAGCACCGGTCACGGGACTAGCGCCACAAAGGAGGCCCTTGTTTGCTCTGCAGGTCGCTCTCTGCGTCCTCGCCTCCGTTCCAGTGACGCTCCCGCCCCCTTCTCAGCGTCGGCCCTGGTTGTCGTCGTGGCGCAGCTTGTTCGGTGGGCGAACCCTCACTGTATGCTGACGCGCTTCCCTCGCCGGGCGCCATGCTAAGTGGTTTTTGACGTGCGTCATCCTTTCGTGTTAGCATAACGATTTTGTGTGACAGATGTCCTCATTATCCCCATTTTGCAGACGAGGAAATTGAGGCTCACAGAGATTAATATGTTCCCCACCGACCCAGAGCTGGCAAGTGGTGGATCCGGATTTGAACTGAGGTTTACCTTTGCCTTTTCCACAGACTCTGTTATCTTTCTTGGTCCAAACGGATTGTACCTAAATGGTCTTTAAATCACTTAAAATGTGATGGAAAAGATGGATGGGTTTTAAGCCATTTGTCAAAGGCCAGAATGGTGGAACAAGCATGTGTCCTCTTGGGGCAAGGCTTGAGAAGGAAGAAAGCTCAGTAACTTTTAGTAAAGCTCACCCCTCCCCTCGCCTCCTGCCCCCGCAAAAAAAAAAGCCTCGTCTTCTTATTCTGCCTTCAAAATGGCTTATGTGTGGCAAGCTTCATCCATGTTTCACATAATTTTATTTATTTACCCAAAACATAAAACTTAGATATTATTAGGCCCCCTCCCCTTTTTTTATAGATGAGAGAGCACTGAAGTTCATAGAGGAGTAAATAGCACTGTCCAAGGACACACACACAGAAGTGTTGGATATGGAGTTCAAACCAGGTCGAGCTCTTATATCTTTGTTCCATCTCCTGTGTACCTTCCGTTCCAGGTAAAGATGCCTGTTCTGTGCTATTTCTTTCCTCCTTTGATCTTCTCTATCTGGGAGCATCTGTGTTATAGCCATCTTTATGTCCTCAGTTCTTTGCAGGACCTTGTATTTGAGAGATTACTTAGAAAACATTTATTGCATCAGAACCCTTTGCTTCTCAGTCACCAACCTAATAGAATATTTCTCTCCTTTTCTTTTTGGCAACCGTGAAGATGAAAGAGGCAAAGCCAAAGCCACCAAACTATGACAAATTTCAAACAAAGAGAATCAAAGTTATGGGAAAATGGAAGCAGGTAAAGATTGACCCAAATATGTTTGCAGATGGACAGATGGATGACTTGGTGTGCTTTGAGGAACTGACAGATTATCGATTGGTCTCCTCTGCCAAGAATTCCTCCAATCTCTTCTCAGAGGAGGAGCCCAAGAAGAGAAAGGCACAAGCTGTTTCAGAAGAAGAGGAGGAAGGAGAGTCTAGCTCCCCAAAGAAAAAGATCAAGTTAAAGAAGAGTAAAGATGTGGCATCTGAAGGAACCAGTACCCAGAAAGAGTTTGAAGTCAAAGATGTTGAGCCAGAGCCCCAGGGAGATGGCACTATTCGTCCTGATCCAGAGGTGGGGGGGATGGCATTAGAAAACCTGGCCCAGACTGCTCCAAAAAAGAAGAAAAAGAAAGGGGGGAAAAAATTGGAACCTACCCAGAGCACTTCCAGTAAGGTGCCCAGAAAAGCAAAGACATGGATGCCTGAAGTTAATGACCAGAAGGCAGATGTATCAGCTTGGAAGGACCTGTTTGTGCCCAAGCCAGTTCTCCGAGCACTCAGCTTTCTAGGCTTCTCTGCCCCCACACCAATTCAAGCCCTGACCTTGGCACCTGCCATCCGTGACAAGCTGGACATCCTTGGGGCTGCTGAGACAGGTAAGGGCAACTCTGGCCGGGGAAGGATCGTTTCTGGATTGAGCCTGTTGCTGCTATTAACCTAGATGACCAGGAGAGAAGGAAATGTTGAGAACATAACCACAAAAGCAATGTTGAATGAAAGTATTTAGAAGTCACCCAGCTCTGGGTTGAAATCTGCCCTTCCTAATTGGTATCCTAGCTAGATCACATAATTGCTCTGAACCCTAGGGAACCCCTTACGAAATGGAAATAACAGCAGTACCTATGGATTCCCTTGCTATAAGGGTTAAATGCTGCAGTAAACTAAAGCTTACACAGTACTTTGTAAGTGATCTGCAAATGGTGTGTTTTCTTATTCTTGAGCCTTTTTTAAATGACTCAAAGGGGTAAGGTAGCTCCTCAGGAGTATAAGGAATAACTATCTAATTTTCAGGAGTTATCCAAAGGTAAAAAGGGTTGCTGCTTTGGGAGTTCGTGAGTTTCTTGTCATTGGAAGGATTTGAGTGTGGTGGATAACTGTTGGGTGGATTTCATAGGTAGATTCAGGTGTGAGGTGACTGTTAGGACTAGGCTGCATTTAAGGTTCCTTATTCTTTGGGTCAAGACTTGGAAGCAATGACAGGTTGACTTGCTGGGTAAACTAGACTGGGGGAAGAAACTTGTACTGCCTGGAACTATTAGTCCATTTAGATCAGCAGTATCCAATAGAAATATATACAGTTCCTTAGTATTCATGGAAGATTGGTTCCAAGAGCCCCCTCAGATGCCCAGATCCATGGATGCTCAAGTCCCTCATACAAAATGGTGCAGTACTTGCATATAACCTATGCACATAATAAGATTACTTATAATACCTAGTACAATGTAAATGGTATGTAAATAGTTTGTTACACTGAATTGTTTAGGGAATAATGACCAAAGTCTGTACATGTTCAGTACAGATGCAGTTTTTTTTTCAATTGTTTTCAATCTGCAGTTGGTTGAATCTACGGATGTGGAGCCCATGGATACATAGGGCTGCTTGTATAATGTGACCCACATATATAGTTTAAAATTTCCTAGGAGCCACATTTTTAAAAAGTAAAAGGATGAAATTAATTTTAGCAATATTTATTTAACCAATTATATCAAAATATTTCAATATGTAATTCATGTTAGATTATTAGTGAGATATTTTACAGTCATTTTTGTACTAAATTTTCAAAATCTGGTGTGTGTTTTAGACTTGGAACACACACGTCATTTTGAAGTAACTACATTTTAAGTGTTCAATAGACACTTTGTGCTTTGGGTTTCTGGAACAGTGGTCAGGAAACTTGGTACAAGGTCTTGTCATAGTTATAAGATGGAAGAAAAAGAAAACACCAGGAAAGGGGAATGGAGGTAATAATAATAATTTAGAACATTTACTCAGCATTTAAAATGTGTCATGCACTGTGTTGAGTGTGTACATTGATGAATTAGATTTTCACAAGCACCATTGGTAGTTCTCACAACTACCAATAATAGGTAGGTACCATTATTCCCATTTTACAGATAAGGGAACTCAGCCTCGCTGAGGATAGACAGCTACCCTGTAACTACACAACTGAAAATGGTAGTGCCTGAATTCTCGGCTAGGTCTGTGTGCTGTGAACCATTCTGCTACACTGCTTTGGTACGTGCAGGGTCCTGAGAGTGGGTCCTCGAAGAGGCCAGGTCTATGTGAGCTACAGTGGCTAGAGCCATTTGGATTCATACCACAGCTCTTGTCAGGCTTTCCCCATAGAATGTTGTGAATCTACAGGTCCAAGATTCAAAAAGACTTGGGGTAGGCCGTGTATTGGGGCTGTTAAGACTGCTGCCCATGCAATAATGAATAGAGTTGACCCTTGAACAATGTGAGGATTAGGGACATGGGTCCCCCACATGGTCAGAAATCCACATACAACTTTTGACTCCCTCAAAACTTAATTACTAATAGCCTACTGTTGACTGGAAGCCTTACCAATGACATAAACAGCCATAACACATATTTTTGTATGTTACATGTATTATATGCCGTATTCTTACAGTAAAGTAACCTAGAGAAAAGAAAATGTGAAAAAAATCATAAGGAAGAGAAAATACTTACTTTTCATTAAATGGAAATGGATCATCATAAAGGTCTTCATCCTTGATGTCTTCACTTTGAGTAGGCTGAGAAGGAGGAGGGAGAGGAGGGATTGATCTTGCTGTCTCAGGGGTGGCAGAGGCAGAAGAAAATCCATGTATAAGTGGACCTACACTGTTCAAATCAAGGGTCATCTGTATATCCATTACCTTCAAAAGATGCCTTGGGTTTCTTTGTAATTCCATCCTTCTCAGGTTCCTCCTTCCCAAGCAACCACTGATAGGCTTGCTTTTTTTTTTTCTTTTGACCCAAGATTTGCGCATCCTAAACACTGATAGGCTTTCTTTTTTTTTTTTTTTTTTTTTTTGAGACAGAGTCTCACTTTCTTGCCGGGGCGAGTGCCGTGGCGTCAGCCTAGCTCACAGCAACCTCAAACTCCTGGGCTCAGGCAATCCTACTGTCTCAGCCTCCCAAGTAGCTGGGACTACAGGCATGTGCCACCATGCCCGGCTAATTTTTTTTCTAGATATATTTTTAGCTGTCCAATTAATTTCTTTCTAT
>CAUYSK010021235.1:0-15986 GCA_963575035.1 Avahi laniger
TCTTATGATGCGGTGCCTTTGAATAACTTTTGTTGTTGAGTAAGACATTTGTGAATCTTGTTTCTTTTGTCTTTCGCTGACCTTGTAAGCTACTTAACTATAAAATGTGGCTTATTACATGTGCCTCTTGGCATTATATTCTTTCTGAAAAGATATTTTTTTCCCATTGCAAATAAGACAAACAACAATGTCTTTAAAACAAAAGAAGAATTTCCCAGTCTCCTCGCTTTGCAACACATGATTTTCATCAGCCGCTTTTCTTTTCTTGACAGCAGCCATTTGGAAAATGACAGACTCCACTCACACCATCCCCATCCATTCTCCCCACCATCTGCCTTCTCTCAAGCCAACAGAGATGCATCTCTACCTGCAAGGCAAATCCAATCAATGATTATCCTCCAACTGGCAGACCCAGCTAGTGGACATCCATCATCACAGAGCTACCGATGTCATAGGGTGTAACAAAGCTGAGGGAGGTGCCTTGTCTCTTAAACGAGATTTCTGATAATAGAACTTGGGCCGCCCTGCCTTCCTGAGCCTCCCTTTCCTCATTTCTAAAGGGAGGGGGGAATAATGACCTCAATTTGCAGCATGGTCATGAGCATTAAATGGAATGATTAGGCTGGAGGCTTCTCATCGCTGCTTTAGGGCAATTTCAGCACCTGGGGCTTTTCAAGGAGCTTTCTAGAGCCCTGAAGCTTGCTTTCTCTGCAGGTGGGTGCAGCACCCACTGGGCCCTAAGATATGAACTCAAGGGCGAATTTGTCTCAACAATTACTCACTGCAAGGCATTTCCTTATGAGGTTGTTTTTGTTACTCCTAAAAATACTATTGCAGAAAAGAAAGTCAGGTAATGAGAAATAATTGCATTTAATTCCCAGCGGTATTTTAAGAGGCCAGAGCTGACACACTGCCACGTTCATTCTATTCCTTCTTTTCAACCCAGGCTTCTGTCGGATAGACTCCAACGAATGGCTTTAGGGTAGTACGTGCTATGCACGTGCTGATTACACATCAAGCATGTCTATTCAGTGAGAAAAGCAGACCCAGTCTAGGGAGATAGTGCCACAGCATGAAAAGCCCGTGGATTCTAAAACCAGATTGGCCTGGATTAGAGTTCTATATCTGTCCCTTACCTGTCTGACCTTGTGTGGGTCACCTGGACTATCGGGATTGCAATTTCTTTGTCTGTAAAAGGGAAGTTGATAATGCTGTAGTGTTGATGTGAATATCTAAGGAAATTAGGATCATAAAGTACCTGGTACATAATTGGTGCTCAATAAATATTAGTTAGTTCCTTTTTCCTACATTCTGCTATAAATGTTTTTTGTTATTTATTTTTTATAATATATTAAATATTACCAAATAACAAGTAGTTTTTGATAATATTCTGAATTTCATTATGAGCACTCCCTATATCGGCGTTAGTTAATCTTGCAAGCACGGTGCAAGTTACAGGGTTCCATGGGAACCACCATGGTATCTTAGACGTGTTGTTCGTTGGCCCTGAGATGAGCACTGTAGGAACAGAGAGCCTCGGGCTCTCTTCCTTGTCTGCTGCTGCTATTTCTCAGTGTCCACAGACGTCACCACTGTAACAGCATCTTTCATCTTTCCCGCAAATCACCTTTTCCTACCTGCAGTGAGATGGGCACAAAGGACAGAAATACTATTATCGTGTTAGTTACAAGTGCATGCAGGGTAAGTTCTCTCTCCCAGATACTATTCGTGTACTTAGTTTTGGTGCTTCCTGTAGCACCTCTTGTATCATTCTGTCTCCATGTATATGTATTTGTATTATCTGCTGTTCTTTCTCTCCATGCGTTCGTCCATAACTTCACGTGTTCATCACTGTTCTATGAGGAGGAGGACGGAAGAGTGGATTTCAATCAGTTTTCAGCTTGTGAGAAATCAATTTGTATTGAATGTCTAGTTACTTGATATTTTAAATGAGATGTTTTATTAAAATCCGGTTATATCGCATCCATAGGATCCATACTAATGGCGGAAACTCCAGCCAGCTGGCCAAGCATTTATCTAATAGACCCAGGGTAGATGGGAGGTATATGTATTAGGATTGCATTAAATTACAATTTGAATTTTTAAAAGTAGACCCCCAAATATATCAATGTATTTATTAACATTATATTAAATTACAATTTGAATTTTTGAGTAGACCCTCAAATACATTCTTCTTAATGTTTGTTAAAGATCTCTGCCATACCTTTAAAAAATTTATTTTAATCATAGGACATTTGGGAGATAGAATTAGTTCAGCTCCCCTCATCTTTATTGAGGTATAATTAGCAAATAAAAATTATATGTATTTAAGATATGCAAGTTGATGTTTTGGTGTACATATATGTCATTAACAATACTGTATCATATGCTTGAAATTTGCTAAGAGTGTAGATCTTAAGTGTTCCCACCACACACACACACATATGTGCACACAAAGAAAAAAGGAAATAAGAAAAAAAAAAGAAAATGGCAATTATGTGAAGTTCATGGATTTTTTAAAGAGTAGAAACAGGGTCATAAAAAGGCCATGAAAAATGCCACTTTGTGTATGTGTGTGTGTGTATGTGGCTGTGTGTGTGTGTGTTTGTGTTGTATGTACAGCCCTGTCTAGGTTGCTTTTCTAGGCAGAGTGTTAGACTTTGACCAGGCCTTGGAGGGAACAGGGTCGGCCAGGACTAAGCGAAGGACAAGTGCTCAATGTCCGCCTGGCCCCTTTCTAAAGAGGCCCCACGCTTCAGGAAGATGAAGGCCTTCATGATCACCCCCCTAGTGTTTGGTTCTCGGTAACTCTCTAGTGTTCGGCAACCATTAGGCTTAAAAGCAACATAATAACATACTTATATTATTAATAAATACTTATAAGAAAATGGTGGAGTGGTCAGTAGTTAAAAGCACAGATTCCAGGGTAACAGAGACAGACTTTAACCCCATCACTTACTAGCTGTGGGGCCTTCGTACATTTTTTATCTTCAATTTCTTACCTAAAAAATGGAAAAATAGTTCTTGATTTGTAGAATAATAAAGATCAAATGTAATAATTATTATATATTAATATCTTCAGACATATTAGGTTTTTAATAAAAATTTAAATAAATGATTTTCATCATTTTAATGACCATATCAACATTTCATTAAATAGCCCTGGAGATACCGCTCTATGTATATAAGTTCACAAAGATATGGAAATTATTTATTTAAGTAAACGAGATCAAACTACACATGCCATTGTATTACCTGTTTTATTCATCTAACTACATTTTGTAAGGCATTTATCAAGTCAAAAATATAAATCTACATCACCTTTTAAAATGGCTATAGAGAATTTTATTTAATGCATCTATAATAATTTATATAACCATCCGTCACATGTAGACCCTTGATTTGTCCATTTTTTAAAAATTAAAACAATTCTAGAATGGATATTCTTATGACTACATCTTTATTTTTTATATACATACATTTTTCTCTACAAGGTAAATTCTAAGGAAATGAGATCACAGGATCTTTATACACAGTTATTTTAACTAAATTGATCCCCTTTAAAAAATAGTCTCTTATCTCTGCTTGAGACCAATACAAAGCATGGTTTTGATAATTTTCTCAAAATGTTCCTCACTAACATGTTGCACATACTTGTTTTCATTTATTTTTAATTATGTAAGTTATGCAATTTTTTTGGTAAAATATCTGCACAGATATAGAAATATTCTTGACAATACCAATACCCTTCAAAAAAAAAAAACAAAAACAGATGACC
This sequence comes from Avahi laniger, assembly GCA_963575035.1. NCBI lineage: Eukaryota > Metazoa > Chordata > Mammalia > Primates > Indriidae > Avahi > Avahi laniger. Next base: position 3,779 of record CAUYSK010021235.1, read on the forward strand.
ACTACTATTCATTTCTATCTTAGTAAACATAGAACTATTTCATCCTTTGAAGCTTCTGTAGCCAGACATACCATGATTTAAACATGTTCCCAATTATGGGCTTTTAAAATGTTTCCCAGTGTTCAGTTTTGTAAATAATGTTCCAGTTAAAATCCTTATACATGCTTCTTATGTACACGTATACATATTTTTCTAGAACAAATAACTAGAGTGGAATTGCTGGGCCAAAAGGTATATACAGATAAGGCTTTAATAGATACTGCAACAAGTGTTACAAATTCATACTCCTACATCAATACAGGAAAATATTCATTTTTCCACATTCTTGTCAATATGATAATATCAGCCTAACGTATTTTTTGCCAATGTGATGGGTAAAAAAAATGCTGTTTTAGATTGTATTTTAAGTTAAAAATGAGATTGAATAATTTTTAAACTTTAATATCCCATTCATAACCATCACCAGTTTTCTATTAGGTCGTCTGTTTCTTATTGATTTGTGGTCTATTTTATATGTATGTTTGTGTATGTTTGAATGTGAATGGGTTCATATATCAATCCTTTTTCTTTTATATATGCTGTAAATATTTTTGCCAGTTGTTTGATTTTTAACTTTGCGTATAAAGTCCTTTCTTGTATAGTTTTCAAAGTCTCACGTAGTAAAATTTATTTAAACATTTTTTATGTGTCTGTGAACGTGTTTTCTAGTACAAGGTAGTAAACACTTTCTCTTATATTTTCCTTGAATTTTTTTAGCTTTATATATATCTTAACAGCTTTATTGAGATATAAGTCCCATAACATACAATTCATTTATTTAAAGAGTACCATTGAATGGTTCTCGATATGTTCACAGAATTGTGTAGCCATTCCCACAATCAATTTTAGAACATTTTCATCAGCTCCAAAAGAACCTTCATACCCATTTGCAGAAACTTAACATTTTATCTCAACACTCACCCTACCTTCAACCCCCCCCCTGCCCCCAGCCAGGCAACCATGAATCTACTTTTTGTTTCTGTATTTTTTGCCTATTCTGGACATATCATGTAAGTGGTACATTTTTTTGGTTGCTGACTTTTAAAAAATTTTTTGTTTTTTATTTCAGCATATTACTTCATTTAGCATAATTTTTCAAGTTTCATTCACGTTGTATAGCTTTATATTTTTATAATCAGATCTTTAATCTATCCAAAATGTATTGATTTATACCAATTGGGTAAAGTATATATAAAGCTATCTTTTAGAAAAGGACGGCCTGCTATACCAATACCATTTATTGAATGTTCGGTTCATCCTTTTCCCACTGATCTGAAATGTCTCCATCATCCATATGTATGGATCTGTTTCTGGGTCATTTTTCTTTATTCTTGAGTCTCTGTCATACTGAGTTAAGGATTCTGTCTCTATACAACAGTTTCACTATCTACTAGGGCGCCTTCCCTCGTTTTTCTTTTTCTAAAATTTTCTTGGTTGTTCTTTCATGCTTTCTCTTCCATTTTAATTTTAAAATTGGCTTGTCAATTCTCATCAAAATATTATTTACATCTTTCTTAGAACTTCATTGAAATTAGGGATTAATTTTTGAAGAAATGTTGTCTTTATAGTCCTGGGTTTTTCTCTATTTTTTTTTTTGTCTTTATAGCTATATTTTTGATTTGCTAGAGGGAGGATAGCTATTCCATCTGGAATTAGCTTTTTAATTGTTATTGATATATAGGAAAGTCATTTATTGAGGTAGAAACTGCAGAGGGAGGAGTAGAGTTTGATAAAAAGATAATGAGATCTGCTCAGATATTAATATATTCTGCCTCGGATGCTTATGAGAAATGAAGATGGAGGTGTACGCAAAAGAGATTGCACCATTAAATTTGGTGACTTTTTGGAATGGGAATAGGATGTGATAGATAGTTTATAAAGTCTTTGAAAGAAGAATATGGTGTTTGGGCCTCAGATATATGAAACTATGGGCTTTGAAAAGAGCAGAGCTTCTAACTTACAGTTGTAAATTACTTTTTCTTTGTTTTTGCAAATTGGTTTTTTACTAAAGGGGAGGGAAAACCCATAATGAACTGTTTAATTGTGTTATCTCATGTTGAGGTGAATAATTACCCCAGAAACAATTTATTACTGGGATAAATGATTCTTGAACCCTTCCTCTTTCTCCAAGGTTTGGTTGCAGTTGTACCCTTCCCTTATCTCAGGTTTCAGCACAGCAGGAAACCTGGGTTTCCTAGGCAACCTAAGTGGTTACATCACAGTGATGATCACAGTAGCCAGTGACATTTCTCTCCTCTGCATGCACAAACTCTTGTAGGATCCCCAATGCCTCTCTTTGATGTCCTTCTCAACTATCTCGGGAAACCCTCAGTGGAATCTCGGTGGGCTTTCAAGCTCAGTCCTCTTGGGTTCCTTGCAGAGCCTGATATCTATCTCTCTCTTTCCTGCTGGACCTTCCCCTTCTGCACTGTTCTCTGATGACCACCAAGGCACTCCGGAGGTGACTGGTGGCCACATCCCATTTGATGCCCAGCACAGAGTCATGCCACCCTTTGGTTGAGCCATGCGCACTCTCTACATGCTGCATCAAAGGTGCTTCAGAATGTGCACAGAAGCCCTGCTGTGTTCTCTACCAAAGTGGGGAGCAGCTTTCCCCTGTCCCCAAACATCATGTAATATGCTCACCTGGCCAGAGCACTGCCACCTTGGGCTCTAAGCAAACACCTGTCAGCATGGGATTGGGTGGCTGGACACGCCAAGTGACACGCTCAACATCTCCTTTCCTGTCCAGTAGCTCCCAGGGCCTTACCTTGGACTAAGCCCGTGTGCCTGATCACCAGTCTCCCAGTCTTGGTCCTGTGCATAAATAGACTTCTGGAGTTCCATGACTGGAGCCTTCCAGATACGACCAGAATGTCTGACTCTTACGCTGACGAAAGTTTAGGTTCAAGCTGGAACCCATTCTGCTCATCTAAGGAAATGACTCAGAATCATGTATTAAATCTGAATCATCCTAGTAGGCCTGTGGCCATCTGCTCAGACTTGGTAAGGAAAGAGACAAATTGTGGTTTCAGGCGTATGACTTTTGCTGTTAAGCCTTATTGTCTTCTCTTAATGGTTAGAACGATATATTGTTTAAACCCAAGGCGTTGTGATAGCAGGTGACTGCACATCCAGGGAAATGCTATGTAGGTTACAGATATTTACAATTTGATGCTCAGACTAATGGAATAAACACAAGAGCAGAAATGGATTGTGCATGTAGAAAATTGTGTCATGGGCAAAAAACAGACTAGTTCTCATGTCTTGGCTCTTTTTTTATTTTTTATTTTTTCCTTTTTCCTTTTGATTGGGCCTGGCGGGAAGCTGGAGAGAAGGCCTGGATGGTCATTCTCCTCGCACCGGTAGTAAGCATTGGTAACAATCTCCCTGTATTTGTCCTTTCACTTCAAAGGGACATGGAGGTTTGGTGACCTCAACCTGCCCAAGCCTTCAGGATCTGCCATTACTGCTGCTCATTACGGTTTCTTGTGTTGAGCACTTTGGTTTGATTTGAGTCATTGGGAACATGTAGAAGTTGATTTCAGAGAGTGCCGCCTTGAAGATTTTAAAGTCATACAATAGTAGGCAGAGGCAGAAGGATGAATATCAGACGTGAACTTTGGAAGGAAAGTTCTAAGTTCCAAGTGCTGCTCTAATCCAGCCTCTGCTTCCAGGCAGGGCTTCCGCACAGTGGTCTAACCTATTCTGATATGTATAATATCTCAAAGACATCCCATGGTTACATATCCCTACAGCAATGCCTAACAGGCATTGTTATTTAGGGAAAGCTTTCCAACTTCTGAAACTTAAGTTATTTATTCCTGTTTCATCTTTAGTGAAAATGACAAACTCTTATTTTATTTTTCTGGCTTTGATTCCATGTGGAATGGGATGGAAAGGGAAGTTGTGTAAGCTCTGATGTCAGGCAGACCTGAATTTAAATCCTGGCTTTAGCACTTGCTAGCTGTGTGACTTTGGGCAAATCACTTAACCTTTGTGAATCCCTCTTTCTTCAACTCTGCAGTGGGGATGTAATGCCCATCTCAGCAAGTAGCATCTGAATTAAGTGAAATGACAGATGCGTACGTGGCTGGCGCACCTTCAATTACTGCCCTCTGCCTACGTGTTAATTTCAGCTGTGCGGTAAACACAAGTCGTTGTTTGCAGCGTGATTGTGCTGTTTTTGTAGCAGGTGACGTCAGCATTGGGGAGAGTTGATTACAATAAAGGAAGCCTTTAGAAATCTAGTTACAGCCTGAAGATTGGACTAGGATCCAGGAGACGGAATTATTTTGCAACCTAAGATTAGTTCAGTGAAAAAGATTAATGAGTCACATTATACAAACGGATCAAGCTCATGACAAGCGAAAATGTTCTGGTTTTTAGCTGGAGTTGATTTGATAATATTTGTACAATAACAGTATTCAATTCAAGGTCTCTTCTAGCAAATTGGGCTTTACCCGGAACTTCCTCTTAGAGGTAAGGTCCTCCTCCCTGGAGTCGCTATCTGACTGACTGCTTTCGGGACAGCCCCCTCTGCGGTGCAGTGTCAGAGCTGCAGAGGGTCCACCCCAAGTCTCGAACACTCTGCTCTTTCTCCTCCCTCCTCTGATGTAGATATCGAGGTGATCGGAGCTTTCACCTACCTCTTTCTGTGAATTAAGTTATCTGGAAGGATCATAGATTAAGCCAGAATCCGGGATTGATACCTTAATTGGCATTGATTTATCTGATTAACCCTTGCAGAGGGTATAGTTCCGAGGTAAATGATATTGTGGAAGAAGAAGGCAGAGTGGGAGACCCAAAGTGGGGTCCTTGGGAAGAAGCAGGGTAACCTACAGGGGCCGAGCACCTATTGGTTAGGGGCATTTATTACCCGAGCTACAGGATACACTGCTTATGTTCCCATTGGTACTGGGGTCAGCTACTCCTGTTTTCTTTCATATTTCTATAATTCATACTAGGTTATAAAATCCTCAAGGGAAGGGAGCTCCCCTTCCACATCTCTAAATTTCCCTGAGAGTACCTTCCTTGCATGTAGTAGGTATTCAATAAGTACGTTCTTTGCATCTAGTAGGTAGTCAATAAATGCCTGTTGAATGAAGAGGCATTGAAGAAAATCTTTACCTTCTTTCACCCAGGGCTGAACTTCATAATTCTATTTTCTGGTGTTGCTTTATGTAAACTACTCTTCTGTGAAGTCTTTTCTATTTTCTGTCCAGCTTTGGACCTGTTGTTCCTTCTTTTTGGTCTTTGTGTCCAACACCTCTAGGATATCCAAACGCCCTCTCCTCTCATGGCAAATATATGGCTTTCTTTGCTTCCAACTGATGCTCGGAATGACCAGTAAGAAATATACTATTCCACTTCAATATCACATGAGCAGGAAACAACTAGAAGTCACTGTGCTTTTCAGATGCTAAGTTCGAATTCCAGCATAAAAATTAATTAATGCACAAATAAAGGCAAAAACAAGTATTACACACACCAACTATATGCCAAGACTGGAAATAGAGAGTAGGCAAGATTGATACTCCAGGGGATTACTGAAAGCACTTTGATGAATGAAATGTCGTTGCTCTGAACAATTTTTAAAATTTGGTCTGGTGTATTGGAATTATTATACATTATAGAAAGATTCACTTCAACGATTCTTTTATCAGAATGAATTGCATTGATTGATTCTCCCTTTTTCCCTATGAGAAAACAATATATTTAGATCTTTTATGATTAAAATTTTTATTTTGAGTTAACTGTAGATTCACATGCAGTTGTGAGAAATAATACCAAGATTCCATGTGCTCTTTATCCAGTTTCACTCAATGGTAACACCTTGAAAAACCATGATACAACATTACAACAGGATATTGACACGGATATAGTCAAGACACAGAACGTTCCATCACCACTAGGATCTCTCATGTTATTCGCTTCCCTCCTGCCAACCCCCTTGTTAATCCCTGGCAGCAACTCATCTTTTCTCCATTTCTGTAATCTTGTCATTTCAAAAACGTTATGTAAATCATATAATCTGTAACATTTTAGGATTGGCTCTTTTTCACTGACAATACTTTTCTGGAGATTTATCCCGGTTTTTGCATGTCTTAATAGTTCATTTCTTTTTATTACTATAGTATGGATAGACTATATTTTGTTTAACCATTCACCCATTTCTAGTTTTTGGCTATTACAAATGAAGCTGCTCTAAACATTTGTGTGTAGATTTTGGTGTGAACATAAGTCTTCATTTCTCTGGGATAAATACTCAGGAGTGTGATTGCGGGGCTGTGTGATAGTCACATGTTTAGTTTTTTAAGAAACTGACAAATCATTCCAGAATGGCTGTACCATTAGTGGTTTGCAAATATTTATCCTGAGTCTGTAGCTTGTCTTTTCATCTTCTTAGTAGGATAATTCACAAAGCAAAAGTTTTAAAATTTTTATGAAATCCAATTTATCAATTTTTACTTTATGGAGTGTGCTTTTGGTATCAAATCTAAGTACTCTTGGCCTAGATCTCAAAGAATTTCTTCTGTGTTTTTTCTAAAAGTTTTATAGTTTTACATTTAAGATTTGGTACATTTTTAGTTAATTTTGTATAAAGTGTGAAACAAGTCAAGGTTTATTATTTTTGCTGTAGATGTCCAATTGCTCCAGCACTGTTTGTTGAAAAGGCTAATTTTTTTTCCATTGAATTGTTTTTGTACCATTGTCAAATATCAGTTATGCAAATTTGTGTGAGTCTATTTTGGGTTCTCTATTCAGTCTGTTGATCTATGTGTCTATTCCTTTACCGATATCGCACGGTTTTTACTATTGTATCTCTATAGTATGTCTTGAAATCTTTTATTCTTCCCTTTCAAAATTGTTTTAGCTATTCTAGTTCCTTTGCCTTTCCATATAAATTTTGGCATGACCTTGCCTATGTTTGCAAATAATCTCACTGAAATTTTGATAGGAATTGTATTAAACCTGTATATCAGTTTTGGGGAAATTGACATCTTTACTACATTGAGTATTTGAATCCTCGAACACAAAATATCTCTCCATTTATTTAGATCTTCTTTGATTTCTTTCATCAGTGTTACATAATTTTTATCACATAAATTCCATACATGTATTGTTAGCATTATGTCTAAGTATTTAATTTTTTGAGCAACTGTGAATAGTGTATTATTAATTTAGGAATCCATGTGTTTGATGCTAGTATACAAAAATACAATGGATTTTTGTATGTTTATCTTGTATCCTATGACTTCTAGTTCTAGAAGTCTCTTTTATAGATTCCTTTGACTTTTCTATAGGAAATTATGACATTTGCAAATAGGGACAGTTTTATTTCTTCTGATCTGTGTATGTTTTTATTGTTTTCCATTTTTCTTGCCTGATTGCACAGAGTAGAACTTCTAGTGCTATGTTGAATAAGATTAGTGAGAGTGACCATCCTTACTTTTTCTCAATCTTAGGAAAGCATTCAGTCTTTTACCATTTTATCATTAAGTATAATGCTAGCTCTGGGTTTTTTTTTTTTTTTTAAGATGCTCTTTATAAGTTCTCTATTCCTAGTTTTCTGAGAGTTTTTATCATTAATGGGTGTTAACTTCAGTCAAATACTTTTTCTTTGCCAATTGATATAATCATATTTTCTTTAGTGTGTTTCTTTAGGCTAAAATATTGAGCCAACCTTGCATTTCTTTCTGATCACGGTATCTAATATTTTAATATTGCTGAATTCTATTTGCTAATATTTTGTTAGAAATTATTATATCTATATTCATGAAAAATATTATTCTGCAGTTTTTCTTATTAGTACTATCTTTGGTTATGGTATTACGGTAATACTAATTTGGGAAGTCATCTTACCTCTTCTGTTTTCCAGAATAGATTGTGCAGAATTGATATTAATTCTTCTTTAAAAGTGTGGTAGATTTCTCTATCAAAGCCTTCTAGGCCTGTAGATTTATTTTTAGAGACTTAATTGTGAATTATGAATTCAATTTTATTAATGATTATAGGGCTATTTAAATTTATATCTTATTGGAGGAGTCATAGTATGTTTTTTAAGGAAGTAGTTAATTTCATCTGAGTTGTCAAATTTACGTTTGTGGAGTTCATATTATCCCTTTTACTGTCTACAGGGTCTGTAGTGATATCCCACATTCCATTCCTATAAATATTGGTAATTTGTGTCAGCTCTCTTTTTTCTTTCTCAGTCTTGCTACATGTTTGTCAATTTTATTGATCTTTTCAGAGGAACAATTCTTTTTTGCATAAATTTTCTCTTTTGTTTTTCTATTTTCAATTCATTTATGTCTGCTAGCATGTATTTTCTTCATTTTGCTTGCTTTGGATTAATTTTGTTCTTGTTTACTTTGATTCTTGAGGTGGGAACTTGGATTACTGATTTGAAACTTTTCTTCTTAATCTGATATGTGTATTTACTACTATAAATTTTTTCCTCAACATTGCTTTAGTTGTGTCCTACAAACTTTGATATATTGCATTTTCATTTTTATTAAGTGCAGTGTATTTCTAAAATTTCCTTTGAGATTTCCTCTTCGACCTATGGATTATTTAGAAGTGTATTGTTTAGTTACCAATTATTGGAGATTTTCCTATTATCTTTCTGTTATTAATTTCTAGTTAGATTTCATTGTGGTCAGAGAAAACACTATGTAAAACTTCAGTTCTTTTAAATGTTTTGAGGTTTGTTTTATGGCCCAGGATTTGGTCTATCTTGATATATCTTTCATAGGGACTTGAAAAGAATGTACATTCTGCAGTTGTTTGATAGACTATTCTATAAATAGTCTATTAGATCATGTTGGTTGATGATACTGTTGAATTCTTCCATATCCTTGTTGATTTTCTATCTAGTTGCTCTATTAGGTGTTGAGAGTTGAGTGTTGAAGTCTCTATCTATAGTGTGGATTTTTCTATTTCCCCTTTCAATTCTATTAATTTTTGCTTCACACATTTTGCTGTGCTGTTGATTGGTGCATAGACATTTAGGAATACTGCATCCTCTTGGTGAATTGACCCTTTTATCATTATTAAACATTCTCTCTTTGTCTCTAATAATAAACTACCTACATTGTTGTATTTAAAGTAAGCTTCTTATAGATAGCAAATAGTTGGGTTATGTTTGTTAATTCACTTTGCTAATCTCTGTCCTTTAATTGGTATAATTAGATCATTAACATTTAATGTAATATTGATATGCTAGGGATTAAGACTGCTATTTTATTTTTTATTTTCTGTTCTGTTTTCCATTTCTCTGTTTTCTTTTTCATGTGGATTACCTGAACATTTTTTAGAATTCCATTTGGATAGTTCTACATAGTGTTTTTCAGTGTGTCTCATTGTATAGCTTGTTTAATGATTGTTCTGTATTATATATACATAATTTATCACAGTCTACTGGTGTCATTTTACCAGTTCAAGTGACTATAGAAAGCTTACCTCTTTTTACATTCCTTTACCCTCCCTTGTTTATAATATGCAACTGATTTTCATTATTCACGGTAGTTATGTTCTAAAAAGTCTCTCTGAATTAGCAAATACTAAACCATTGCTCCTAGGGGAAAATGTGAGCCTCAGATCACATTTTTGTCAACTGATCAATACATAACCTTGTTTTATGGATGTTTCTACTGAAATGCACCTTATATTCAATTAGCGTTGAATTCACGGCCAACTGCACTGTAACTCATGCCTTAATGAAGCTTATCTAACACACAAAGTTTCTCCATAAGACACGTCACAGCTTTCTTGCACTTAGGAATACCAGACAGCATTTTAGCACTACACTTGGGGGCCATTTTAAACAGTGAATTTACCAACAAAAATACAAAATTGCAGTTAGTGTGGCACTAGATAGGCCGAAAAAAGAATACTTATTTACAATATAAGAGCTGAAACAAAAGATTACAGACTCGTAATCTCAGCTTGGAATGTGTTGGAAGACTCAAAGTTTTTGCCACTCTGTACGTGTTCACTATGGAAGCGCTATGAGTCCTAATTTGGGGCTTACAAATAAATTTTAGTGAGTAGACAGATTTACAAATGCCGAATCTGTAAGTAATGAGAATCAACTATAATTATCTTAAATATTTTTTTCTACATATATTTAGAACCACATCAGCCAATGTTATTTTTGCTAAAACCATCAAACATAATTTGGAAAACTGAAGGAGATAAGAAAAACCAACTATATTTACCTGCGTTTTTGCTTACTGTGTTCTTTATTCCTTACTGATGTTCTAAAGTTTCGTTCTTCTATCGTTTCTCTTCTATTTAGAGCATTTCCTCTATCCATCATTTTAGGATAGGTCTACTGATGATAAATTCTCTTTATTTTCTATAATGTAAGAATGTCTTGATTTCCTCTTTATTCCTGAGGCATATTTTCAGTGCATGTAAGATTTCGAGTTGCCAAAGCTCTTCTCTCAGCCCTTGAAAAATGTTATGTCACTTTCTTCTGTCTTCCATGGTGTCTGATGAGAAATCTGCTGTCATTTGAATTGTTTTCCCAGTATAGGTAAAGCATCATTTTTCTTGGCTGTTTTTTAAAGGATTTTCTTTGTCTTTATTTTTCATAAGTTTAATTATGATGTGTCCTGGCATGGAGTTCTTTGAGTTTGTCCTGTTTGAGGTTGACTCAGCTTCTCAAATTTGTAGGTTTTTACCTCCTGCCAGATGTGGAAAGTTTTCAGCCATTATTTCTCCAAATATTCTTTAGCCCTGACTCTCTTTTCCTTCTCCTTGGATTCTGGTGACATAAATGTTAGATATTTTCTTATAGTCCTATAGGTCCCTGCGTCTCTGTATTTTTTTTTTTTCCTCTGTTGTTTAGACTGGGCAGTTTCTATTGCTTAATCTTCCTATTCACTAATTCTTTCCTCTGTCTACTCCATTCTGCTGTTGAGTGTATCCACCAGGATTTTTATTTCAGTTATTGTATTTTTCAGGTCTAAAATTCCCATTTGGTTCTTCTGTATCTCTTCTAATTCTTTGTGAGACTTTCTATTTTTCTTGCTGAGGCTTTTGGTTTTTTCATTTGTTTCAAGTGTGTTCATATAATACTCGTTCTTTGAAGCATTTTTATCATGGCTGCTATAAAATGTTTGCTAGATAATTCCAACACCTCTGTTACTTGATGTTGCTATCTATTGATTGTCTTTTCACATTCAGTTTGAGATCTTTCTGGTTTTTAGAATGAGGAGTGCTTTTGATTGAAATCTGGACATTTTTATACTGTGTTTGGAGGCTGGATCTTGTTTAAATTTTCTGTTTTGGCTGGCATATTCTGACACCACTCTGGCAAAGGGAGGGAGGGGAGCACTGCCTTGTTCGTGCCAGGTGGAGGTTGCATCCCGTGTTCCTGTTGGCCTGTTGGCTTCTGTCAGTGCCCCAGGGGGTTGACTTCCTGTTACAATTGGGTAGGGATGGGAGTTCCAGCTCCCCATGCAGTCTCCACTGACACTGCAGTACCATTGGACTGTGATGAAATAAATTTCCAACTGTCCACTAGGCCTCTTCTGACATCGCCTCAGTGAGGTATATTCATAGTTTCTTTTTTTAAAAAAAAAATATTTCTTACGTCTAACAAATAGGTACAATTAAATTTCCTTGATAAACTCTTTCGTTTTTCACTTCTATCCTCTCCCTGCTGATTAATTCTTTATTTACAGTAAATCTCCACCTGTCTGGGGACTGGCAACTGCCCAGATGCTGCTGCTTCACGCGGGATGAATTTTCATCATGTACAGCTATTATTTTCTTCCATTCTCTTTTCAATTGTTTTCTGATCCTCTTGCTATTTATCACAATTTACCTACTCTGTGCCTTGCAGTTCTCATTGCTTGAATGTTTGCTTGCATTCTGCATGCTCTCTCCAGAGCATTTCCTTTTAAAATGAGCAACCAAAAAGCAGGTTAAGTTAAGGGGCTAGAAATGCAAGTCAATGCATCTCGAGCTGAGGTTTCTCCCTCTGGGTTGAGGGGGTATCTCACGTTGACTGGGGAAGGGTCAATAAGAGAGACTAGCTGAGGAGCAGATTTTGAAGACTAAAATCCATTTCCTCTGAGGAAAGGAAATAGTGCAACACTATTTTAGATCATATTTCCCTGTCTCAGCCACTTGGTTGGTGTGGTAGCAATCAGAA
>CAUYSK010021236.1:0-61634 GCA_963575035.1 Avahi laniger
CAGGCTGGCTAAATGGATGAAGAAACATAACCCAATTATCTGCTGTCTCCAGGAGACACATCAAAACCACAAGGATGCACACAGGCTCAATGCAAAAACATGGAAAAAAATATTCCACACACATGGAAATCAAAAGAGAGCAGGTATAGCCATTCTCATATCAGATAAAATTGACTTTAAGTCAACAAAAATAAAGAGAGACAAAGAGGGTCATTACATAATGGTAAAGGGAAATATCCAACAAGAATACATAACAATCCTGAACATATGTATGTTCAACACAGGAGCTCCCAAATACATAAGGCAAATCTTACTAAAGTTAAGCAAAGAAATCAATACTACCATTGTAATTGCCAGAGACCTCAACACCCCACTGTCAGAGCCCAATAAATCATCTAAGCATAAAATAAATAAAGAAATAATAGACTTAAACCAAACTCTAAATCAAATGGACCTAATAGACATTTATAGAACATTCTACCCCAAAATTACAGAATATGCATTCTTCTTAGTAGCACATGGGACATTCTCCCAAGATTTTTCATATTTTAGGCCACAGAACAGGTGTCAATAAATTCAAAAAATTTGAAATCATACCATGTATCTTCTCAGACTACAGTAAAATAAAACTAGAAATCAATCAGAAGAGAAGTATTCAAACCTACACAAAGTCATAGAAATTAAACAATCTGTTGCTGAATGATTATTGGGTCAAGAATGAAATTAATATGGAAATCAAAAAATTCTTTGAAGTGAATGACAAAGGGGACATGAGCTATAAAAATCTTTGGACATAGCAAAATCATTTCTCCGGGGAAAATTCATAGCCTCAAATATCTACATCAATAAGACAGAACGATCACAAATTGATAACCTAAGGTCACACTTCAAGGAAGTAGAAATGAAGGAATAAACCAAAGCCAAAACCAGAAGAAGAAAAAAAATATCAAAAGTCAGAAAAGAACTAAATGAACTGGAGAATAAAAAAACAACACAAAGGATTAATGCAACAAAATGTTTGTTCTTTGAAAAGATAAACAAAATTTACAAACCTCTTGTTAGGTTAACCAAGAACAGAAGAGAAAGGACCCAAATAAGCTCAATCAGAAATGAAAAAGGTGACATTACAACTGATAACACAGAAATACAAATCGTCATCTAGGAATATAACATAAATCTCTACATGTATAAAATAGAGCATGTAGAGGAAATGGATAAGTTCCTGGAAACACACAACTTCCCAAGATTCAACTAGTAAGAAATGCAACTCCTGAAGAGATCAATAATGAACAGTGAAATTGAATCAGTAATAAAAAGCCTCCCCCCCCCAAAAGAAAAGCTCTGGACCAGATGGATTCACAGCCAGATTTTGTCAGAGCTACAAAGAAGCCCTGGTAACTGCAATACAGAAAATATTCCATAACATCGAGAAGGAGGGAATCCTCCCTAACTAATACTATGAAGCCAGCATCACCTTGATACCAAAAGCAAGAAAAGACACAACAAAAAAAGAAAACTACAGACAACTATTCCATAGGAATGTAGATACAAAGGTTCTCAATAAAATAGTATCAAACTGAATTCAACAGCACATTAAAAAATAATCCAACATGACCAAGTAGAATTCATCCCAGAGATGCAAGGGTGGTTCAGCATACACAAATCAAGAAATGTGATTGGCCACAAAAACAAAAGTCTAAACACAGATCATATGATCATCTCAATGGATGCACAAAAAGCATTTGACAAAATCCAGTATCCTTTTATGATAAAAACCCTCAAAAAACTAGGCATAGAAGGAACATATTGAAAAATTATAAAAACCATATATGACAAACCCACAGCCAACATCATACTGAATGGGGAAAATTTGAAAGCATCCCCTCTAAGAGCTGGAACAAAACAAGGATGCCAACTGTCACTACTCCTATTCAACATAATGCTGGAAATCCTAGCCAGAGCAAGCAGGCAAGAAAATATTAAGGGTATCCAAATCAGGAAAGAGGAGGTCAAACTATCCCTATTTGCTGATGATATGATCGTGTATCTAGAAAACCCCAAAGACCACCAAGAGTCTTCTGTAGTTAATAAATAAATTTGACCAAGTCTCAGTATACAAAATGAATTTACATAAATCAATATCACTTCTATATAATAATAAAAATTAAGCCAAGAGTCAAATCAAAGACTCAATATCATTCATAATAGCTACAAAGAAAATAAAGTACCTAGGAATATACTCAACCAAGGAGGTTAAAGATCTCTAAAAGAAGAACTATGAAACTCTGAGGAAAGAAATTTCAGAGGATACAAACAAATGGAAAAAGATATGCTCATGGATAGGTAGAATCAATATTGTTAAAATGTCCACACTACCCAAAGCAATTTACAAATTCAGTGCAATCACCATCAAATTACTAAAGTCATACTTCACAGATCTGGAAAAAAAATAATACTACACTTTATTTAGAACCAGAAAATAGCCCAAATAGCTAAAGCAATTTTAAGCAAAAAGAACAAATCTGGAGGCATCATATTACCAGACTTCAAACTATGCTACAAGGTTATAGTCATCAAAACAGTATGATATTGGTACAAAAATAGAGAAAAAGATCAATGGAACAGAGCAGAGAACACAGACACAAAACCATCTACCTGCAACCAATTGACCTTTGACAAAGCAAACAACAGCTACACTAAAGAAAAGGAGCCCTATTCAGTAGATGATGCTGGTAAAATTAGATAACCACATGCAGAAGAATCAAACAGTACCCCTGTCACACACCACTCACAAAAATTAATTCAAGATGGATAAAAGACTTAGATCAACACTAAGGTGCTCACATGGTAGTAAATCCATTGGGAGTTGGGGGGCTGGGGGTGAGTAAACTCAAAACTAATGGATGTGGTGAACATTGTATGGGGAAAGGGCCTGCCTCTAATCCTGGTTTGGATGAGGCAAAGTCATAACATGTAACCAAGATGTTTGTAACCCCATAATATACTGAAACAAAAAAGAACTTAGATCTAAACCTGAAATCATAAGAATTCTAGAGGAAAATGTAGGAAAAACTCTTCCATAAATTTGCCTAGGTAAAGAATTTATGAAAAAGACCACAAAGGTAATCATGGCAACAAAAATTAATTTGATTAAACTACAAAGATTCTGCAAACTAAGGAAACAATCAACAGAACATATAGACAACGTACAGAATGGGAGAAAATATTCACAAGCTACCCAACTGTTAAAGGGCTAATAACCAGAATTTACAAAGAACTCAAACAAGAAAAAAAAAAAAACAACCCTGTTAAAAAGTGGGCAAAATTCATGAACAGATGCTTCTCAAAAGAAGAAAAACAACTGACTAAGAAACATATGAAAAAATCACTAATCATCAGGAAAATCCAAATTAAAACCACAATGAGATATCACCTTATCCCAGTCATAATGGCTTTTATCAAAAAGTCAAAAAACTATAGATGATGGTGTAGATGCAGAAAGAAAGAAATGTTTGTACACTGTTGATGGGACTGCAAATTAGTGTGACCTTTGTGGAAAATAATATGAAGATTCCTCAAAGAACTAAAAGTAGGCCTAACATTTGATCCAGCAATTCCACTACTAGGTATTCACCCATAAGAAAAAAACTCATTTTATCAAAAAGACACCTGCATTATGTTTACTGCAATGCAATTCACAATTGCAAATATGTGGAATCAGTACAAGTATCCCTCAATTCATGAGTGCATTAACAAAATGAAGTGTAAGTACACTATGGAGTATTACTCAGCCATAAAAAAGATGAATTAATAATCTTTGCAATAATCTGGAGGGAACTGGTGGCTATTTTCCTAAGTGAAGTATCACAAGAATGAAAAAATAAATACCACATGTACTCTCTACTAAATTGGCACTAATCGATGTGCACATAGCGCATAGAGGCAAGTAAAACTCAGTTGAAAGAAACCATGGGGGACAAAGGAAGGGGGAAGTTGAATAAACCAACCTGATGTGTACTGTGAACACTATTTGGCTGATGGGCACACTTATAGCCAGAACTCAAGTTTTGCAACAATGGTCCATGTAACCTAAAACATATGTACCCTTTAATATTTTGAAATAAAAAAAGAATGATTTTTCTTATTTAGAATGTAGTTTCAGTGCATGTGATAGAGAATTAAAAATAAAATGTGACTTAAATAAGAAAGAAAAAGAATAATAACTCTGGGACAAGAGTTATCCATAATTTTCCTAATACCCTAAATCTGTCGGCTTTTCTTTATATGTAGGCAATGTTTACAATGGTCAAGTTAGAATCACGTAAACATTTGCTAAGTGTTTATTTTAATGCGTTGGCCTTATGACATAAAATCAACTTCCAAGCTGGTGTTACTAGAGGCATCTCTAGTTTTATTTTAATGATAATAACACTTTTCCCATATAAAGAAGGAAATACTGCTTTATTGAATTGTAATAGAAAAATTTGATATGGGATAAACTCTCTTTGTAAACATGGCAATCTGGATTATCTGGTAACTGAATAATTTCAACTCTTCATCTTGGCCTTAATCAACCAAGCAATAGTCACTCAGCACCTACTGTATAGCCATCCACTAGGTAGCAGGTGTAGAAGTTTAAGACTGGTTTCCTACACCCGAAGGGAATATAATTGTGATGGCGAAGCAAAACAAACTGAAAAAAATAAAAAACTTAAAATACAGTCAATTCCTTAAAGTTTCAGGTTTAAAACTTGATACAAAGTAATTCTAAGAGGACAGGGGAGGATAGTACAATTGCACTTGTCTCCCTTCTTCAGTCCAGAGTTTTAATGGGGATAAATGTGTGTAAAAGTATCCTCTTGATGTGGTCTACTTCCTTATTTACAAAATGCTTAATTTGGCATATCAGCTGCATCTCAACACTCTTTCCTCCCCTTAGTTGCTTCCTGCTTTTATTTCCACCTGTGTAAATATCTCATCCTGTTTTCTATCTGATCTTTTATGTGAATCTGTAAGCTTTCTAAATTAGTCACACCTTGCTTTTATCATATAAGCCAATTGGGAGGGAGACTCAGATAAGAAAATGATAAAGGAAAAGAGACTGTCTCCCAATCCTACTTTGGGCAAACAATAAGTAGTAGTGTACTACTATTGCTTTAATTTACCTTTACTCTTCCACAGATAAAGATTATTGAATTTAATATGTCAATTATGAAATTATTTAATGCAATTAAGGATTTATCTAGAAGTAGAAGCCATTGTTTCAAGAAAAGAAAGATATGTGAGAGTATGAATATGGAAAGTAAACATAAGAATATGGCAAATACCAATGTATATATAGTGCTTTAGCTCACGCGTTGTATTTTATTCCTGCTTTGACCCTTCTGCTGCTCTTATGTTTTGCTCTTGGGTTTATACTCTGTGACACCATCCATCAGAAAAATCCACAACACTAGTTCAAATACAGTTAACCCTTGAACAATGCAGCGGTTAGTGAACCGACCCTTGTGAAGTTAAAAATCCACATATAACTTTTGAGACCCCAAAATCTTAACTACTAAGAACCTACAGTTGCCCGGAACCTTACGAATAACATAAATAGTTAATTAACATGGATTTCACATGTCATATGTATTATATACTGTATTCTTGTATAAAATAAGCTAGAGAAAAGAAAATGTTATTTTAAAAAATCATAAGAAAGAGAAAATACACAGTATTTACTATTTATTAAGTGAAAGTGGATCATCATAAAGGTCTGCATTTTCATTGTCTTCAAATTGAATAGGCTGAGGAGGAGGAGAGGATATTCTTTCTGTCTCAGGGATGGCCGAGGCAGAAGAAGTAGAGGAGGTGGAAGGGGAGGCAGGAGAGGCAGGCACACGCAGTGTAACTTTACAGAAATATTAATAAATTGTAATTTCTGTCTAACTTTTTTGCTTTTTAATTTCTCTAAAAATGTTCTGTACAGTACCAATTCTTCTCCCACAGTTTGCTTTAGTTTCAGTGTCAGTATCATAAAATGGCCCATATAGTAAAAGAAGTCAAAGCAGTTTCGAATAATCAGAACCCTCTACCAGATTGTCTAATGTCAATTTGTTTTCTAGCACTACTTCTACGTCTTTTTCCTCATCATTTGGCACTGGTTCAAAGCACTGATCTCCATCAAGTTGTCTGTGGTTAATCCCTCTGGTGTAGTGTCAACTAGCTCTTGCATTTCTTCAAGATCTGTATCTTAACCCCTTCACCCCCCTCCACATGTTTTGCCATATCCACAATTTCCTTTGTGTTATCATTGATTGATTCTGTCATAGATCCTGTGAAATCACACAAAACGTCTAGCACAGTATTCTCCAGCAGGAATTTATTGATGGCCTGATGGCTTTCATGACTTTTCTGTAACAATAATGGCATCTTCAATGGTATAATCCTTCCAGACTTTCATGAGGCTCTCTGTATTTGGGTTCTTTTCCATAGCATTGACAATTCTTTTCACAGAGTACTGTGTGAAATTAGCCTTAAAGGTCCTTAAGACTCCCTGCTCTAGCAGCTAAATTAGAGATGTTGTATTTGGGGCCAACTAAAACACTTAGAAGCCTTTGTTGTTGAACTCATCAGGTTCTGGGTGGCCAGGGACAATGTCCAATATCAGAAGAACCTTAAAGGCAATTCTTTCCTGGCAATACACTTCCTGACTTCAGGGAAAAATTATTGATGGAAACAATCCAGAAAAAGTGTTCTTATCGTCCAGGCCTCCTTCTTATACAACCAAAAGACTGGTAGCTGGGTTTATCTTTTCCCTTCAAGCCTTGGGCTTTAGCAGCTTTATAGATAAGAACAGTCCCGACTGTAAATCTAACTGCATTTGCACAAAAAATAGAGTTTAGCTTACCTCTTCCTGCCTTAAATCCTGGTGCTCACTTCTCTTCCTTACTAATAAATGTTATTTGTGGCTTTTTTTTAGAGCATAGGGCACTTTCATCTGCATTAAAAACTTGTTCAGGCAGATATCTGTTCTCTTCAATAATTTTTCTTAATGGCTTCTGGGAACTTGTCGTCTGCCTTTTGGTTAGCAGAAGTTGCTTCGGTTATCTTGACATTTTTTTAAGCCAAACCTCTTTCTAAAATTATCAAACCATCCTTTGCTGGCAGTAAATTCTCCAGCTTTAGATTCTTCACCTTCTTTTGCCTTAAGTTGTCATATAATGCCTTTGCTTTTCCTTGGAACATATTAGAGTCTATAGCAATCCTTTCTTACAGCAATCTTGTACCCACACAAAATCTGCATTTGCAGTGTGAGATAAAAAGGAATTTCACAAAAAGTGCAAGGTTTTTGCATCTGCAGGCAAAGCTGCAATGATGACTTCATGAATTTCCTTTTCTTTTTTACATTAGTCCCTATGCTGGCTCCATTTATCTTGAAATGGCAGGTAACTGCAGCTGCAGACCTCAATCTACAGTACATATCCAGCAATTCAACTTCTCCTTGTCATGTCATGACTTTTCTCTGCTTCTTGGGAGCATTTCCAGCATCCCTAGTGCCACTTTGTATGGGTCCCATGGTGTTATTCAAGGTTTCTGATATTGCATTAAACATGATGAAAAATATGTGAGAACTACAACACATCCTTTTTTACTGGAAAGATGAACTGTTTAAGTGGAGATGGTTAATATCACACAGCATTTTAAGTGGATACTCACAACACCTGAGCTCACCATAATAGCAACAGGAGGTGGCTATGGAATTATTGCAGTGGCACAGTAATACTATAGTTAATTTTATGCAGTTATGGTTTAATACTACATATTGACATTTATTTACATTTTTCACAACTGTGAATAGCACCGTGTATGGTCTGAGTATTTGTATGCATAAGTTTTGATAAATTTTAACTTTTTAGAATAGATTTGTGTATATTTTGTAGTTAGTAAATCATAAAATAGACTAGTCTTTGCATATATTTTATGCATTCATGACATACCTAACTATTTCTTAATGTTTTATATATATATTTCTAGGCTAGGCAGTTCGTCTGCAAGTTTTTTTTTTTCAAATTGTCACAACTCTCCCAAAATTTTTCCAATATATTTATTAAACAAAATGCATGAATAAGTAGGACCATACAGTTCAAGCTCATGTTGTCAAGGGTCAATTTGTACTTTTATTATTTCCATTCTCAAGAAGATTCCAAACCAAAGAATTAGCTTTCATTCTCCCTCCTACTCTTCCCTTCTTCCACCTTTTTATCACAGATTTAGCTGGTTTCTCATCTCAGAGAAAGAGCTTTGTGAGATAGAGCTAACCTGCGGTCTGATCCTTTGGTTGTAGGAAACCCAAGAGAAAGATACCATCCTGATGACTCTTTCTGTATTTCTCTCAGCCAGACTTTACACAGTTTACTCTAACACCTTTTTATATGTGGTAACATTAATTATGTCAATATATTAACCTATAAAAATTATTGAAAAAATGTCATTTTTGGAAAATGTGTTTAATAAATGATTTGGGTGAAAATCAATATTCAAGATCCGAGGCTTTTAGGAAATGCAATTAAAATAATTTACCATATCAACTAGCTGCTGAGTCATTTTACTAAGATAGAACACTTCCTCTATCTTAAGAGTTTAAAAATATCTCATTATTTTCAACTAATTAAAAATTTTACTCTCTTCTGATGAAGAACTTGTGTTAATATGTTTATTTTTATAAATAAGTTAAGTTGTATAATTATTTGCAAAATGTTGTTTATTGTTATTATTAAATGAGGTGTTTTAAATTGAACAACATTGTTTTAATTATGTTAATTTTTACAATTTTATTCTATTCATGGAATTTAAAGTTATAATATAAAATACTTTTTAAAAGCAAATATACTTTTGGTAAAGTAAGAATAGAGGGGAAGTTCCTCAAATGATAAAAAGAAAAATTCCTACAACTAGCATCATACTTAATGATGAGATACTTGATGCATTTCTGCTAAGAGCAGGAACAAAGCAATGACTTCCCCTCTCATCACTGCTTTTCTACCTCTTCCTAGAAGTTCTAACTAACTCAATAAGCCAAGAAAAGGGAATCAAAGTTATACAAATTGTTAACATATGACATAATTATCTATACAAAAAATCCAAAAGAATCACCTAAAGTCCCCTGGAGCTATTAAGTGATTAAGTAAGTTTACAGAATACAAGATTAATATATGGTCAATAACTTTCCTGTATACTAGCAATGAACAAGTAGAATTTGAAATTAAAAACACATTACAATTTATATTAGCATATCTAATGTTTATTGATTGCAATAAATGTATAATTTTGGTGCAGAATGTCAACATTAGGGGAAGGTTGTATATATGTGAGAAGTATATAGAAATTCTCTGTACTTTCTGCTCAATTTTGATATGAGCCTAAAATTGCTCTAAAAAATAAAGTTCATTAATTAAATTTTTAAAAATCTTATGCAGTAGAAAAGCTGGGTACAAAGACTTTAATTTTCCTAAAAGCCATATTGAAGTATTACATAATCATTTAAAAGAATTACCATGTGTACTGGGACAAAAGCAGACACCTAGATCAATAAAACAAAATGAAGAGCCCAGAAATAAATGCACACATTTACAGCCAACTACTTTTCCATAAAGGCAACAAGAACACACAATGGGGAAAAGAATGTCTTTTCTATTAATGCAGAATGAAAATAGACCCTTATTTCACACCATTCATGAAAATCAACTCAAAATGGATTAAAGATTTAAATATAAGACCTGAAATTATGGAACTACTAAAAGAAAACATAGGAGAAAATCTCCATGATATTAGTCTGGGCAATGACTTTTTGGATATGACCCCAAAACCATAGGTAACAAAATCAAAAATAGATAAATGGGATTACATCAAGCTAAAAAGCTTCTGCAAAGCAAAGGAAACAATAAACATAGTGAAATAGCAATCTACAGAATGGGAGAAAATATTTGTTTACTATACATCTTATAAGGGGTTAATTTCCAAAATATATAGGAAACTTAAACAACTCAAAAGCAAGAAAACAAATAACCCAATCAAAAAATGGACAAAGGAACTGAATAGATATTTCTCAAAAGACATACAAATGGCCAAAAGATATATAAAAAAATGCTAACCATTACAAATCATCAGGGGAATGCAAATTAAAATCACAATGAGATATCACCTCATACCTGTCAAAATGTCTACTACTAAAAATACAAAAGATAACAAGTATTGGCTAGGAGTGGAGTAAAGGGAATCCCAGAAGTTAGTGGGATTGTAAGTTATTATGGAAAACAGTATGGAAGTGCCTCAAAAAATTAAAACTAGAACTACCATATAATCTAGCATTCCTACTACTCATTATGTATCCAGAGGAAATAAAATCATGTCATTTTATAAACCTGGAGGACATTATGTTAAATGAAATAAACCAGACATAGAAAAACAAACACTGCATCATACAACTCATGGGGATGCTAAAAAAGTTAATCTAATAGAAGTAGAGAGCAGAATGGTGGTTACTAGGGGCGAGGAAGGTTGAGAGTAGGGATGGCTGGAAGACATTATCAAAAGATACAAAATTTTCATTAGATAAAAGGAGTGAGTTTGAGAGATCCATTGTACTATATAGGTGACTATAATTAATAATATATTGTATTCTTGAAAAATGCCAAAAGCAGATAAAAAGTACTCTCACTATAAAAATGATAATTATGCGAGGTAATATGTATGTTAATTAGATAAATTTAGTCATTCCACAATGTATGTGTACTTTAAAACATCATGTTGTACTCAGCAAATACATACAATTTTATCTGTCAACTTAAAAATTAAATTAATAAAAGAACCATCGTATCTAAAAAGAAAACAAGAGAGAAGAAAGCAAACAAAAATAGCAATCGCTCAGGAAAACATAAATGCACTTTTGTAATGCACATAGACTAAGGTATTTGTTATGAGAGCTAAATGATGTCTTGTAATTTTTATAGATCTAATATAGTTCTGTGTACTAATACAAACATCTACACTTGGAGATCATATCTTAAATAGAAAATATTTGTTCTTGGATTTAATCATTCATTCAGCAATATTTAATAAGTGTTTATATTATGAAATGAATATTTGTGTTCCCCCAAAATTTGTATGTTGAAGTCCTGACCCTCAATATAATTGTATCAGGAGGTATAGCCTTTGGGAGGTAGATTTACAAGAGACTGTTAGGGTGGAGCCCCCATAACAGGATTAGTGACCTTTTAAGAAAAGGAAAAGACACAAGATCTTCGTCTTTCTGCCATGTCAAGATACAAGCGGAAGGCAGTTGTCTTCAAGCCAGAAAAAGGTCCTCACCAAGAACCGAATCTGCTGGCACCACTTTGCGGACTTCCCAGTCTCCAGAATGGTGTGAAATAAATGCCTATTGTCTGAGCCAAAATTTTTTAAAAGTAAATATATGTAAGCAAGAAAACTGTATAGTGTGATAGAAAATATTTTAAGTAGTTTTAAAAAATAGAATAACATGCAAATATGATAAATATGCACGTGCAAATATGGAAAACATGGTAAAATATGGCAAAATCATTAAAGTAGGATATGTATGACTGACATTTGGAAAATACTGCACCAGCCTTCAGAATTACTCCTGAATCTCTATATACATCTTGATGCTTATCACTTCATTTGCTCGTTGTGTTCCCTATTGCTGTAATAGCCTCTCTCTCCTATGCTAAATCTCCTCTCAAAATTCTATTGCTAGCCAGAATCATCTCTTCATGAAATTTGTTATTATATGCTGAATGAATACCTCCCTCTCTTCAGCCTATATTTTAGGCCTGCATATTTTTAAAACCGTTTTGCTTCCTACATTTCTTAGTATATTAATATAGTTATTGGATTTTCCCTACTTGATGATAAGATTGTAACATCACGAAGGACAGGAATTAAATCTTATTCTTCTTTAAATCTCAATGATAAGACCTAAGGTTGTACCTATCACTTAATATGTACTTAATAAATTCATACTGAATTTCATTCTCTTAAAATTTTCAGCACTGTTTTACTGAGCAGTTCAGATATAAAAAAGAACTGTTGGAATTCATTTATGACTACAGATTTCGGATAGCTGCAGTTAGATGATTCATTGATTCTGCAGACTTAGGAAGGGGAGATTTATCACAGTGTAGTTAATTTTTTAAAAATGTATGCATGAAAATAAGTTTTATCACAGAGAAAAATTGAAGTAGTATATAATATTTGAGAATTTGGCTTTAGGTTTCCTGGTTTAAGCAAATATTAAGGAGAATTCTGCACTTATTAAGGAAAAGTATGTTTTGATCAGGTTGGTACTAAGAATTAATTCCTATTCAGAACTTATTATCAAAGTACTTTCTCTAATACTGATTTCTTTATATCTAATTTTTAAAGTAGCATATAATTCAGTCATGTAAAGATAATGAGAATATGTTAAAGTGAGGGTATAGATCTCTGACTAGGCTATAAATTGCATGAAGATAAGAGCTATATCAGTTTGATTTGTGTCATTCTTTTGAGAACACAGCACAGTACTCAGGTCAGGGTATCTTCTTATATTTGGTGAATAAAGAGATAAATTAGTTCACCATTGCTTTCATGGCTGAGTAGAACTCCGTAGTATACATATACCACATTTTATTAATCCACTCATGTATTGATGGGCACTAGGTTGTTTCCACATCTTTGCAATTGTGAATTGTGCTGCGATAAACATTCAAGTGCAGATGTCTTTATCATAGAATGTATTTTTTTCCTTTGGGAGATACCCAGTAGTGGGATTGCTGGATCAAATGGTACATCTACTTTTAGTTCTTTTAGGTATCTCCATGTTACTTTCCACAGAGGCTGTACTAGTTTGCAATCCCACCACCAGTGTATGAGTGTTTCCATTTCTCTGCATCCACACCAACATTTGTTGTTTGGGGACTTTTTGACAAAAATCCATCTCACTGGAGTTAAACAATATCTTATTGTGGTTTTTATTTGCATTTCCCTGATGATTAGAGATATTAAGCAACTTTTCATATGTTTGTTGGCCATTAGTCTGTCTTCTTTTGAAAAGTTTCTGTTTATGTCATTTGCCCACTTTGTAATGGGGTTATTTGATTTTCTTCTTGTTGATTTCCTTGAATTCGACATAGATTCTAGTTATCAGTTCTTTATCAGATGTGTAGCATGCAAATATTTTCTTCCATTCTGTAGGTTATCTGTTCGCTCTAATGATGGTTTCCTTGGCTGTGCAGAAGCTTTTTAATTTGATCAGGTCCCATCCTGGATGGAGCTGGAGCCCATTCTTTGAAGTATCACAAGAGTGGAAAAACAAGCACCACATGCACTCATCATTAAAATGGTACTAATTAACCAACACTTATGTGCACATATGGAAGTAACATTCATTGAATGTCAGGCACATGGGAAGGGAGTGGAAGGGATGGATAAATTCACACCTAATGGGTGCAGTCCATACTGTCTGGGGGATGGGCATGCTTGTAGCTCTGACTTGGGTGGATGTAACCGAAATGTTTATACCCCTGTAATATTGTGAAATTAAAAATTAATTAATCAATTAATAATTAATTAAACAGAAAATGTAATACAAAGGTGTTCCACAGCCATTAAAGATTTGAACACTGCCTGGTCTCACCTGTAAAGCACTTCCAACTTTGAGTTCTGTATTTTTTTTAATCAAAGTAAATTCACATAATATATAATTAGTCACTAGCCATTTTAAAGTGTGAAATTCAGTGGCATTTAGTACATTCACAGTGTTGTGCAACCATCACCACATTATCTGGTTTTGAGACATTTTCATAACCCCAAAAGGAAACCTCGTATCCATTAATGCTCTCCAATTCCCCAACCCCCAACTCTGGAAACCACTAATCTGCTTTTTGTCTCATGGATTTACCTCTTCTGGACATTTTATATAAATGCAATCATGCAATCAGTGTGTGTATTCTAGCTTTTGAAACAGAAAAGTCTGAAAGAAAAAGACTTCCTTTTATCTGGTTTGGTCTATACAATCCTATAAAATGCATTTGTCTTGGTCTGCTTTTCCCTTATGCACTAAATACTTAGCTTGGAATACCAGCTACATCCTGCATAAAAAAGAATGAAATCTTGTTGTTTGAAGCAACATGGATGAGCCTGGAAGACATTATATAAAGTGATATAAGTCAGGCACAGAAAGACAAATACTGCATCTTCTCACTCATATGTGAGAGCTAAAAATACTTGAGCCCATAGCGTTAGAGAGTAGTATTGTGATCGTTAGAGACTAAGAACAGTAGGGGCAGGAGAGTATAGGCAGGCCTTGGTTAATGGATACAAAATTAGAGCTGGATGGGAGGAATAAGCTCTAGTGTTCTGTAGCACTATAGGGTGAATATGATTAACAGTAATTTAGTGTATATTTTCAAAAAGGTAGAAGAGAGAATTTTGGATGTTCACAATACAAAGATTTGATAAGTGAGGTGGATAGATATGCTAATTACTCTGATTTAATCATTACACATCTCATATATATATATAAAAATATCACTTTGTATCCCATAAACATGTACAATTACTAGATGTAAACTAAAAATAAAAGAAAAATAAATAAATAAAAGTTAAAAAAGTAAGGATAAATATCTGTATTGGGTTGATGATAGAAGTACTGGTGGAATAATGTAATCATTAATTTATTTGTTTTATATATATCATTACATATATTTGTCAAAAATATCTCTGACACACGGTGATTTTACCCTATTCTCTCCAATAGATGGGTGTCTGGGCTGCAACAAATTCTCTTGGGATTGTCTTTCTGCCTCATTTGCTTCCAGTAGAGAAGTACAGTTGGAAAAGCCTATCATTGATAGTTCTAATTATCTGATCTTGTCATCCCTCAAGTGTAGATGTTGGTGACTGTCAATCTATAGACATATCTGCAAACAGTTCCTTGATCAAACATGAACAAGGTAGAAAGTATATCAGGGGCCCCATTCTCACCAGGACAGGGCCTGTCCTAAGTCTAATAGCTGCTGTCCATCGGCATGAACTATTTGACACATACACATCCAATGACCTGAAGTCTTCTAAATTCCAGCAGTATTTTGTGGTCACCCTGTATAATTAGACAAGCTGTTCCCAAAGTGTAGTCCAGGGATCCCTGAAGAGTTCCAGACCCTTTCAGGTTCATGAAAACATTAACACATTATTTGCCTTCTGCACTCTATCTCATAACTGTACAGTGGCATTTTCAAGAGGCTACAGAAAGTACAATGCTATTATCATTTGACAATTTCATTCTGATGGCCAGTACAATGTGGGCTTGTGCATTTTTAAGTTGTACAAATTTCTCCAATTTAATTTCTAGCATGGCAACTATTAATAGATATAACTCATATACACAGAACATAAAGGTGCCCTAAGCCCAACATGCTTGAGAACTGCTGAATTAGACCATTGTCTTGATTTTCTTATTGAGCTCCTACTTAGAATATTTTAAACCACAATTCAACTTGTCTGGCCCATAATCTCCTATCTAAACATTTCTGGCCATTCTTCACAAAGATGTATACTAAATTTCTAATATTCTTAAAGCAGCAATTGAACTGTTTCAAATATTAAATAAAGCTTGTAACTCTTAGTTTATCAACTATCTCTATACCATTATTGCCTAGACAATACTTCTTATGGTACCCCCAGCTTGAATCCATACTTTATCAAAGCATTTAGCACAGAACCTGTCAGAGAGTTGGTGCCCAGTCAACGTTTTTATTGAAAGAAGGAAGTAAGGTAGGAAGTCAGTCTGAACCAAACCTAAGTTTTCACTCCCCTCAGAAATAAAATTAGTTTTATTCCTCAGACTGTGAGGTGAATTTTCAGATGCAGGGGGTATTATTTTGACCATGAAAATATATCTTCCAGTTCTTCAACTTCAGGGAGGATAATTGGCCAATGGCTCCTTCTGCTGTGCTTTACAATCCAAGTTTACTCCGAGGTCACATTTCCCAAGGCTTCTCCTAGCCAATGACTGGGCATGGCAGTGACACTAAGGCAGGCTCATTCCTGGAAGAAGCAGGACTCCTGAGATGACCACCTTTTACTCTAGGGCTAGACTCCTACTCCCACTGAAGACCTCGCCAAATATTCCTTAGAACTATATCACACAGGTTCCACCTAACCTACCTTCCTTCTCTCCTTTCTTCCTTCCTTCCCATACTTCCTCTTGCTTACTCCCCTCAGGGTCAAACCTGTAGGGTAATCTGATGGCTTTCCAAGTTTGTCCTGGCTTTTTCTCCACTTTCTCTCAAAGATTTTTCCACTAATAAATTTGTTGCATTTTTATAATCTCATCTTGGTATTTGCTTTATGGAGGACTTGAACTAATGCCTCTGTTCCCCAGCTGGGTCATTTTCTCCAGGGTTTGTTCCACCCCATTCAGATTCCCAACCCTTACCCCTGAGACCCTGTGGAGAAACCAACATACTCCTCAGCATCTTCCGCATCTTCTAAAAGTGAGAAATATAACTTTGTATATCTTACAATTGTTTACATTCACTATGCCCTTACTAAATGTCTTTTGAAACAAATTTAACACGAGTGGGAAAGGAATAAATAGACCCTAGAGCTCACTACCGTTCTTTTCTCTAATCACCCACAAAATGATTTCCCTGAATCACAGCCTCAGTACTGAAATATTGCTAAACCACCTTCCAAACCCAATTCTCAGACAGCTCCTTTCCTCTGGATTCCTCTTATCGTTTCTTTTTACCAGAAGAGTTCCTTTATTTTCTTCAATTTTACCATAGACGGGAAGCCCAAGCTACCCCTTGGCCAGGTGTGGCAATGCTGCAAAGCATAGCCCCATTTTAAACAGCTTACACCAAAAATGCAAAAGAAAGGGAAGGGAGGTAGGGAGACATGGGCTTTATATTTCTACACCTTTCATAGTGAAGTCGTTTTCTGTTGAACATCTTTCTTATTTTAATAAGCTTTAACTTTCTCTTCTTCAGGTGCATTGTGAGGCAGGCACGAGGAGTTTCATGGCTAAGGGGAAAGAAATGTGATAAAAGGTGCTGTGTTTGGAAATTTGTGTTGCTCCCAATTACTTTTTGGCATTTAATCATAAAATAAACACCCACAAGACTTCAAAAAGCTAAAAATATTCTACAAGCTCTGTGTTGCCCCAATATTTATGGATACACTTCAGAAAAACCTAAATGAAAAAAAATACTCAGTCAACTACATTTCAGTTAGACCCACAGTGGTCACCTCCTTCACACACACACACACACACACACACACATGTGTGCACACACACACTCAAGCTCACTCAGAATGGAAGGGAAATCCTGACACCAGATTTTCTGATGGCAACTTCAGTAAGTATACAAGGATTCTCTCCTCCCTCACCCCTGAGAAGTCTAGGCATTTATTTTGATTGTCGTTCCTTCATTTTATTTGCAAAGTCCATTGGAGCAAAGAGACCTGGCATTGCAGTCTATCATTTTTGAACAGACTTGATTTAAAAGTTTTCTGGGTCACACATACTCCCTCAGGTTCCTACTGCAGTCTGATATTAACTATCTGAGTTATAAGGGAAAGGCATCAGCAAACTGTTTTTTTTTTTTTTTTGGTCAAAAAGTATACCAAAGTAGGTCACTCATTAAAACCTCTTCAATTGAGAAGTGATGTGAAAATGGAACTGGACCTAAGAGACTGCTGAAGAGAATTGCACTGATTCACATGTATGAAGAATACGTATTTAAATATTCCATTGAGCTCTATATTTTCAGCTTAGCTTGTCAACTCAGCATAGCCATCATCTTTCCTTGTTCCTTCTCTTTATTCCCATATTTGTAAATTAACCTGAATCTCATTCTTTCCATTATACACATGTAAATCGACAATGTATTAAAAGTTTAAAAGTGTTGCTGATCTTAGCCAACATGAAAAATCATGCGCTCAAAAAAACGACTTAATGTAGTGGTGATAATAGTGCTTTAATTTCACTACTGCTTCTATTTAACTTGGTGTTCAGAGGAAATAGTATAGGCCTATTTGCTCTAAATATATATTTTTTTGAACATGACTGAGAGTGCAAACAACAGTTAAGTTACTTTCCTACACTTTTCCCTTCTTTGACATTTTTTGCCCCCTTCTTGACGGCTATTATGGATTCTTTGCTCTATCTGAAATAGCTAGACATGTTAGAGGCAATAAATCTCCAACACACCTGTGTCCAGTGGAGATAAAACTGACCACCGCCTAATAACTGGTTTGCTCCTATTCAACCTTCAAGATGCAACCTAAAGTCATTCCCGAGGTCTCCCCCACAGCCCTGACCACATTAGTTACTACTTTCTGTGGCCTTCGCAGTAGTACTTCATTCAAATTTCTACTATAATACTTCCTCATAGGCAATTTATCTGTCTTTACATTCGTCTTCTTGACAAGATTTAAAAGTATTGAACATTTTAGATCAGCAATCCCCAATGTTTTTGGCACCAGGGACTGGTTTCATGGAAGACAGTTTTTCCATGGACCCCTAGGGGAGGTAGGAGAGGGGATGGCAAGCAATGAGGAACAGCTATAAATACAGACGGAGCTTTGTTCACTCACGTGTCACTCACCTCTTGCTGTGCGGCCCAGTTCCTAACATTCCATGGACTGCTACCAGTCCATGGCCTGTGGTTTGGGGACCAACAGTCTTAGATGATACCTTAATCATCTTTGCATATTTCATGGCCTCCAGCCTGTAGGATGAACAATTGTCCCAATTTTCCCAACGCTAAGATGTCTCCTAAGATGATTACTTTCAGTGCTAAAGCCACTATAGTCCCAAGGAAATAGGGAGAGTTGGTCACCTAGTTAAGCATTTACTATATGCAAGGTACTTTATAATCACCATTCCTCTAGCTCTCGAAGTTTATTCTTCATTGAATAATTGCTGACCTTCACATGAGTGATTCTAGGTATCTAGTTAATCAGTAAACAATGCAGACAAAAATTCTGCTCTCATAAAGTTTTCATTCTAGTGTGAAGTTGGAGATAAGTATTATTTTTTTTCCATTTTACAAATGGAAAAAGTTTTATTTAGACAGAGAAGTAATTGTTGAAAGTCCTATAATCAGTAAGTAGTATGCCCATGTGACTTTGACATCAAAGGAAGGCTCTTTTCTTCCCGCCTGCATTAACCTGCTTCCTTTTGTAAAACATTTCTAATGTATTTTATGATAGTAAAAACATTTAACATATCTACTCTCTTAACAGATTTTTAAGTGTACAATATTGTTCTCTATAAGCACAGTGTTGTACGACAGATCTCTAGAACTTATTCAGATTGCATAACTGAAATTTTATATCCATTGATTTCTTCCCTCCTCAGCCCCTGGCAACCAACATTTTATCCTTTTATTCTATAAGTTTGAATGTTTTAAATACCTCATATAACCGGAATCACGCAATGTTTGTCTTTCTGTATCTGGCTTATTTACCTTAACACAATATCCTCTAGGTTCATCCATATTGTCACATATTGCAAGATTTACTACCTTATTGAAGCTAAATAATATTCCATTATCTATATAATTAACACCATATATCACATTTTTTATCCATTCATCTCTCTGTGGTCATTTAGGTTGTTTCCACATCTTTGTGCATCTATTGTGCATAATGCTGCAATGAAAGTGCTTTGAGATCCTGATTTCAATTTTTCTGGAAAAATATCTAAAAGTGGAAATGCTGAATCATATGATAATTTTGTTTTAATTTTTTGAAGAAACTTTTACTACTCTCCGTTTTCCATAGTGGCTGTACCATTTTACATTTCCGCCAATGGTATGCGAGGATCCCAACTTCTCCACATCCTCACCAATACTTCCTGCCTTTTGCTTTTTTGATAATAGCCATCTAAACAGGAATGAGGGGATATCTCATTGTGGTTTTAATTTGCACCACCCTGATAAGTAGTGATGTTGAACACCTTTTCATATGCTTGATGGTAATTGGTATGTCTTCTTGTCTATACAAGTTTTTAGTCCATTTTTAAATCACATTATTAGAGGTTTTTTTTTTTTCTATTGAGTTGTGGGAGTTCCCTATATATTTAATAAATTAACTCTTTATCAAATACATGGTTTAAAAATATTTTCTTCCTTTCTATAGATTGCCTTTTTACTCTATCAACTGTTCTATTTGTATGCAAAAGCTTTTTAGTTTAATGTAGTCACCCCTGTTTATTTTTGCTTTTCTTACCTGTGCTTTTGGCATCATCCATGAAATAACTGCCAAGACCAATGTCATGAAGCTTGGATATCACATGCAAAAAATTGATTTGGGGCCATTATGGACCCTTCTGGATATTGGATGCTATGTACAAAATTCAACTCAAAAGGGATTAATGATTTAAATGTAAAACCTGAAACTGTAAAACTCCTAAAAGATAATCTGCTTCCTTGTACAGTAGAAATATATTTCTTTGGCTTACTATAGAAGAATATTCTGAAGTGTCTATTCATTGCTATGAATAAAATTAAGTATTACTTTTGGTAACAAGTAAATGAAAACAAACATGGCTGTTTGATGACAAAGACTCTAGGGTCTTAATATATAAAGGAAATATTCCCCAGATGGTGGCTTTGTGGATTTGATACAGTAATCAGAAGATAAAACATCAAACTTACCCTAGATCTAATATCATCTTGCCCTCTCTGATTCTGAGTGTAATTATAGTAGTCTCTCTCAAGTCTGAAGAAGATAAAATGAAAATTACACTTATTAGGTATAATTCTTGCATTTGGATGACTGCTTCTTATGTGTTGCATGAATGATGCTAACAAATAAAAAATGGAAAAAATGGAAAAAATGGAAATAGCCCTACTTGAAGCAAGCCTGATGTAAAACATTTTCATATTTCACCCCATACTCTTCAAAAAATATGTGGGATGATTCTTGACTTTACAAGCAGATTTATGTGTGAATAGCAGGATGTCCAGCATATTTAAATGTTTTGATATATAACATTAATGACAACTAATCATTCAAAAACACTTTCATTGAGGAAAAGAAAACTCATAGACATGCACATTATAAAGGGGAATAGCACTGGCCATTAAATGAACTGTTGTTTCAACATTTCAAATTCAGTCTGAACTCTAAATTTATTTAGAACAGTGAGCCTGGACAGGCACAATGATTTTACTTTAGTTTCCTTTACTTGTTTTCTCTTTTATATTTTAATCTTTAAATTGTGTATTTCTATTTTAATATAACAGTTTACCATGGACTTTAGCTTAAATTATGAAATAAGTGTAGGAATATACAAAATTAAATTTTGAGTAAAAAGAGAAAGCGGTCAGATGTGAAGGAAGTCACATCTAACAATTAGGAGGCAAAGAAAAGTTTTCCTCAACTATCTAAGTGTATGGATTACTAGATTTATGGAGAAGTATCCTTTCCTACATTGCTAAATTAAGGACCAAGTGAATGCCTTGACAAAACTAAAGGCTATGTTAGGTTAGTGAACGGGAAGAGATCTAGAGTTGAGTTTAATGGAAGGCAGCAAACACACCTCTTGTCTTCCTACACAGAGCTAGCTTCATAACTCTAGTTAGGTAACTTTATATCTACATATAAATATCACATTGCATTGATTCCAAGACACAAAGTTATTTTTTTAAAAATCCTGAAATCAGAATTTATCCTATAATCGTTGATATCTTATAATCTCTGTTTGCATGGAGACACCCCTGAAACACTTGTCAATTTCTTCTCCAAGTATGGAATCTAGCGATTATTCCCGGATCCATTCATGGAGTTCCTCATTTCACCCTTCCAACCATTTGAGAGCATTTGGTGATGGAATACACATATAGGTATTCAGGCAGTTGCCTGAAAACTTTCCCTTAACATCTTCTGGTAAGAACAGGTAAGCATTAGCATCAGAGCTTGCAGGATAGGTGTCAGCTGTTTGGAGAAACTTTCCCTGAGACAATAGTGAACACTTTTAAAATTAATGTTATGTCACCAACTCTCTTTAGAGCACAAACTATGAAAATTTATAGAAAAACACATGCAATGCACAACATCTGGGGGATGGACATGCTTGAAACTCTGACTTAGGGGAGAGGGAAGCAAGGGCAACATATGTAACTTAAACATTTGTACCCCCATAATATGCCGAAATTAAAAAAAAAGAAAAAAAATTAGAAAATAAAGGCCACTTTTACCAAAAAAAAGAAAAAGAAAAATAGACATGAATAACACTGAGTGAGGAGGGCTATTACTGTGAAGAAATTTTAGGAATTGCTTACCCAAATTAATTCTCTTACATTTTTCTTTGGGGTTTGCAAAGAGTGCTATATGATTTTAAAAATTATCTTAAACTCTCTATGGCATTTTCATTAAAAGGAACAATATTGCTAAGTAATAAGAAAACAGTTGGCTAGTTAACTGGCAGTATTTTTTTTATTTCTTAGTTGTCCATTAAGTAATAGTGTGTGTTGACTAATGTCTTCATCATCCAGATAATATCAGAAAAAGATCCTGTGTAAATGCCATACTAGACAAATAGAAGGGCAGTAGAAGTGTATGTACCATTTGAAGATTGATAGACTGAGGAACAAGACAACACCACGGGGCTCATGAAAAGATTCTGCAGCACAAGAAAAAGGAAATAATATTCTGAAGATGCAGAAGAAAAGCTTAACAGTGACAATAATTTTGTACAAAAAAACCATAAAAATTTCAGAAGTCATCTTCTTTGTAGTTTTAATACAATTAAAGCATAAACAAAAGAAATAAGAATAAAATGTGTGATGGGAATATAAATGGCAATACGACTTGAGATGGAAAGACAAAGCAGACTAAGAAAGCTTGTGACGAAACTATGTGATAATAGAATTAAAGTCTGCCTGCAAACTCTGCAGAAAATCTAATCAGTAATGTAAAAAACAAGAGAAATGTCACCAGAATTCAAAATATTAGAAGATTTTTTTCTTCATTCTCTCCAGTGATCCATTTCTGGCCACATTTCATCTCAGAATTTAATGCTGCCTGTGCTCCAAGTATAACAACTTTAACTGACTCCTCCCTGTGGGTGGATAACAGTTCAGAGAAATACTGTCTCAGGAAGTCTAGACTGATGAACAAAAACCATACACAAACTATAACTAACGGTTATAGAAACCTTGGTGCAGAGGAAGCAGGATTTAGGAATGGAAAAATAGGCTGAGTGAGGGGGTTAGACCCTGGGTCCTTCCATCAAGACATAAAATAAGCCAGTTCTACATCCAGACTTTTCAGTTACCTGATCCAATTAGTTACTCTTTTTTTTTCAGCCAGTTAGGACTATACTTTTGTCTTCGAGGTACCATTTCTAAAGAAACTAAAACAACACATCAAACAAGCGCCTTTAACTTAATCAGGTGTCAAAAGATAATTATTTAGAGATAACCATTTCAAGAATGGTGAAATTTCAAGTCTAAAAGAATATCAGTTAGCATTATATCAATTTAATACTGAGCTAAAAATAAACACTTTAAATTCATTTAAAATACATGTGTATAATGTTTAAACTAATTCTTAAATTATAATGTACATGAAATCATTTTTTAAAGATTATTATGTAATGATCTGGGTATAAAATATCCAATCAATACTATCAAAAACTGAGAAGAGGATGAAGAACTTGGAAAAATAAAACTTTACAAATTCTCTGATTTAGGAGAAAGGCAAAGATACTCTTTCATTAATGCCTTTTATAGCTACCCAAACAAGATTTTACGGTAGGCACTACAGGTTATTGTAAGAAGAAAATTAACACGTAAGCCAGAGGCTTCTAAGGCTATTTCTATCACTTAGACTTTGCTCTAAGATAATAGCCAGTGGAATTTTGGGGAGTGGTTTTCTCTTTGTTTTTAGCATGAGGAATATAATTTCAAATTTACCATGTTATCAGAACATTAAAGAGAGGGCCTGGATGATCACCAAATGCTGTCCAGGACTTTTGAGAAACATGAATTCCAGGAAACCACAATACAAAAATAAACAGTGAAAGTTAACATTATTGACTAAAAAGGAGTAGTGAGAAAGGACGCAGAGGACAGAGGAAAGAGGAAATATGTGCATAACATTATTTCTTTAAATAGAAAACAGATACTATCTAAGCAATGAAAGACTAAATGGATTATTTGACATTATAAAGAAAGGTAATATAAACCTTCCTAAATAACACAAAAACTATGGAAATCTACATATCAAATTACAAAACAGCAACTTCCATAAAGAAAAAAAAACCTACAGGAAATGCAATTAAATTGAGATAGAAACCACATAAAGTATAAGATTTCACATAAACTTTTTGAGTCCATGATGGATCTAGTAAACCAAAAGCAAGTGAGGGATATAAAATTCTTGAGTAACATAATTAGAACGTTTGAGGATGAAACTATAAATATGGATGTCTATATATAGACATATACATACATAAATGTATTTTATAAAGTTTACAAGATGTAGGTATATAAAATTAATTTATGCAAGTATATATGTAGCTGTGTGTGCATACTTTTAATTTCCTATGGAAAATTGATCATAAACTAAGCTATAAAAATTCTTTAATATATTTTAAAAAGAGACATTAATTTTAAAAATTTTAATAAAATAAAAACAAAAATTAATATCAAATCTGAAAACTGAATAGTTCCAACAGTCCTTATATCTAGGGGAAAAGGGTGTATGTATTTTAGAGTATCCTTTTAACATTTCAAGTCATAGGAGAAATATAATCCAAATGCACAAACTTTCTGAAAAAAGTGATTATAAAACAATTACCTACAAGGACCAATTGAATATAATAAAAATAAGGATCAGAGGAAAATGCATAGCTTCAAATATTTCTATCAGTACATAGCAATGAATAAAAATTAATAAAGCAAAAAATTCAAAATAAACCACATTAAGTACAATAAGCCAGATACAAATGACAAATACTAAATGATCTCACTTATATATTCAATCTGAAATAGTCAAATGTATAGAAGCAGAGAGTAGAATTGTGGTCACCAGGGGTTCAGGAAAGAGAGCAATGTGGGGAGGTGATGGGTAGAAAATGCAAGTTAGGCAAGATAGATGAATTCTGGAAAACTACTATACAGCATAATGCCTATAGCTCACAGTACTACGTTGTATATTTAAAATTTGCTAATAGGCTAGATCTTATGGTAAATGTTCTTACCAAAATAATTATTAGTAAAGGAGGCAGCAGAAAACTTTCAGAGGCAACAAATACATTTATGGTCTTGAAGGTGGTAATGTTTTCACAGGTATGTGCTTATCACCAGACTCATCAAGATGTATACATTAACTATGTACAGTTTTTGTATGGTGATCATACATCAATAAAATGGTTTGTAGAAAATAAAAAGTAGTGGAGCTCATTAGGATAATCTGGGAAACATAAACACTATACATTTTATGATATAAGAAAACATTTTTTCTGGGTGTAACAACATCATTGTAGTCATGTTTTTTCAAAAAAGGTTCTTTTAGAGATACAAGCTGAAATTTTTTTAGAGGAAATGATATGTGTCCTAGGATTTGCCTTCAAAACAATTAAAGCATAGGAAGTTGGAGGATACAGAGAGGAAACAGGAGTAATCATGATAATTCCTGGAGCTTAATAAGTGGAACATGGTATTTGTTATATTTTTCTGTTTTTGCGTATGTTTGAAATTCTCCATTATAAAAAGTTTTTTTAAAAGAAAAAATAAAACAAAGAAAAATAGGAAGAAAAAATTAATATAAAACATGAATAAATGAGTTCAAAATAGAAAGGCAATATATCCAGTAAATAATCTCAAAATAATAATAATGAATCTAGTAGCTAAAAAGGGTACAAGGAGTATACCATATCCCC
Source organism: Avahi laniger (assembly GCA_963575035.1). NCBI lineage: Eukaryota > Metazoa > Chordata > Mammalia > Primates > Indriidae > Avahi > Avahi laniger. The sequence goes on from CAUYSK010021236.1 coordinate 25,946, forward strand.
GATACCACTTTCCTCTCAGACTTTCTGAATTTGGTGGTCAATGCTGCCATTGCAGAGTGAACAATCTGCCAAGTCAAAAGCCAAAAGAGTAAAGAAATAGTAACTTCTTTGCCTTTTATGACATTAGCCTAATGTTACCTAGAGTATCCTTGCAATTCTTCTGGTAAATACTCTTTGCTTTATTTTTATTGAGTAGGCTAGTCTAACAAAGACCCGACCACACTCTGCAGTAGGAACTAAGTTAAATAGCATCAATGGTAGTGTTTTGTCCTGTTGTTCAAGTATAAATGGTAGACCAAAATCTTTGGACTTTACAAATATTTAGGTTGGTGCAAAAGTAGTTGAGGTTTTGGACCATGAATTTTAAATCATAACTAGGTTCAAATACATCTTTATTAATCAAAATAGAAACCATTACAATCAACATGTTTTTTTCCCAATAGAAGTTTAAGTATTCCAAGAGAATAGCCTTGGACTACATGAAAAGTGGATAATATATGTGTAAAATAATTGAAAGAATGAGACATTAAATTCTAATTTAATCTTTCAACCAGGTATGGTATATTTACTTCACTTTTAATTTCCTTCACTTATGGTATTTTATTGACATATCTTCTAACAATGGTCTTGCTCTTAATTTTATTACAGGGTTTTTTTTGTCTCATTTTCTGTAAGAAATTCAAAGCTTTTTGAAAGTAAGAAACATTTCATTTATTTATTTATTAATTTATATATGCATTCAACAAATACTTATTAAAAAATTTCTGTATGCAAGACACAAAAACATATTAAGATTGTAAAAATTATCAGAACTACCTAACCCCACTGATCTTGTTGAATGGGTGAATTAATTTTCTCAAAGAGAGAAGTATGACTATAAGATATTTTCTTAATCTGAAATATTAATAAGAGATATATCATAAATTGAAATATTTAATCAATGTTTACAATGTTTACAAGAGACCAGAAACAATTAATTTTTAAACAGATGAAAGCAATTCAGAGATGTAACTCATCTTCAGTTTTTACCACTTCATGGAAATTGCCCTGGTGCATATGTCTTCTCAAGTAGCTCAAAATGGTAATTTCTCATCTAATGTGTCATATCTGCATATTAAAATATTAATATCCACATTTTTATCTTACTCATTTTATCATGACATTTTTCCTTAAGGATCCACTCATGGACAGCAGCCCACAATTGTAGGTAAATGTAATTCAACTATATAAAATATGAAAATAAATTCTAAAAAGAAATGTCAAATAATGTAAAAGTAACAATCTGTGGCACATCATGAATCCCCTTTTTTCTTATTTGATTAAAATATTTCTGAGGCCAGTCACACCTGTTTTTACTTTTATTTAAGTCATAGCACTTTCTATTATATTATAACATTTGTTGCTAAATGAAGCTAGTTGCGGTGATATGCACACAATTTATTCATTAAACCTATTGCAGTGAAACTAAATAAAGGATTTTATTATCAATCTCTTTAATTTCAATATAGAATTTAGTAGAAATCAATATTAGAGAATGTATAATTGCTAATTCTTCTTAAAACAATAGACTCGTTCATTAAGACAGCCTCTCTCCAATAGTTAGTTCTTTAATCATTGACATCGTCTAATTATTTAGCAAGCAGCAAATCATAGCTAGCTCTAATGCTTTGGGCAATTATCTGATGGGATACTAACATAGTACTGAACTTGATTAATTTGGATATGCATTTAAAGTGTCTTAACAATGAATTGATTAAAGGAAAGATGGCTACACAAAGAGAAAAATGATAACAACATGCTGATGCTTGGCAAAAATTCTGATAACTAGCAAGCTGTTTCAACAGGATCAGAATGGGAACCGTACCAAAAGAGTACTCATTAAAAGATAACATGCAATTTTAAGTCTCTTGATTTAAAAGGTATTGCAATACGGCTAAAACTGTACATGGTACTATATGCATTATCTGTGAAAGATGAGACTTTTCATTTTTCCATTAGTAAGCAGAATTTCTAAGCATAAAAATAAGTTCTTTAAAAAGTACTAAAGGCAGTAGGCTGAATTATTCTGAAGAGTTTCATATAGTTCATAAACACAGTTTCTTTGGTCTTGAATATTTGTGGTCTCAGATATTGACATTTTAGAGAAAAATATATAGAAGGACTAAAATGTTGACTAAAGGTAAATTTCTATTTTCCTTAATTATTGAGTTTAACAATCAGTGATGACAACCAAATGTAATGGAAAGCTAATGTCTAGATCTGAGTATTAAACAATAGTTTAGGTGGAAGGCTCTGTCATTTTGCCTGTTGCTCCCAAGAGAAGAAGCCTAAAACTCATTGCTCACTTTAGCACTTACCTAGAATAGACAGCTTTCTGCTATTTTTAGCCAGATGATAATTGAACATGTGTGTGTTCAATTACACACACATGTGTTTTTAATACACACATGTATATACACACATATTTGTGTATACTTGTACATATTTACATGTTTTTTATTTTCCCCATATAAATAAACTGTTGAGAGAAAAAACCAAGAAGATTTTGCATAGGGCAAAGGAGTCAATAATTTGACTGCAATGTTTATTAAACCTAAATTCAATACCTGTAGCATTTTCATGGGGGAAAATAAACAATGTCATCACTAGTGAATCTTACACTTCTTAGTACTTATCTATCTTCATGAACCATACATCACATTCAAAATGCTCAGTGAATCCTACTTTCACTTATCTTTCTACCAATGCCAATCCTCATACTAAATGCCATTTTATTTTTTCATAACCCACTGGTTACTAAGAATAAAACTACTGCTATGTTAGATATTTGTTTGACAATAAGTAGTAAAATATAAAGTATAGCTCACTCGGGCATTCTAAACAACCATGAATTTTCTTATGGTTTTGTTCTGTAAAATTATCACCTCTAATTTTTCTGCTACCTCTTAAGAAATCTGCCTTTCACGGGGCATTGTGCAAAATCACACATACGTAAAGATCATAAACTAAAAAGCAAAATTGGTGAGAACCAGCAATGCACATTGAACAGATGGTCTCTGAAGCATATGTAAAAATGTTGGGGCAAAAACAGATTTGTGACTCCTTAATTGTTCTCTTCATAGATCAATTTTTAAAATAATTCTTATATAAATAGTATTAATAGCGGAAAAAAGATGAAAAATAATTCTGATAATTCAAAAAAGAAGTAACACTGAAAAATGCCTTAAAAATAATAGAATGGCAAAAGTCTTACATAATTATTTAAAGCAATATGTCTCACTCTGCTTACGGATACAAGAGAAAAATCTAGACTTTTATATATGTCTATCTGATCTATTCAATAAGCATTTACAATGTCTATACTATATACCACATCTGTAGAATACTTACTGGAGCTCACTTTTGCTAGATAAAGTAGAGCTCAACATGCAGTGGTTAAAATTACAGGACTGGAGTCAATGTGCTCAAGTTTGATTTTCATTTTATCACTTACTGGCTGTGTGACCTTAGGAACATTACTATCCCTAACATTCTATGTCTCAATTTAAATTCTGTAAAACAGGTACTAATAGAATCTACTCATTCATATAGGATGAGCTCAATAAATATTTTCTTTTATTCTAAATACTAAATATAATTAGTGCTCATATATTTATTTTCCTATACAGAGGAAAATAATCAATAAACAACAGCTATACAGACAGCTCTATTCTTTTTGGCTTTTGTTTTGTGAAGAAGGAAAATACAAAGTTGGCACAAAACTGTCATAAGAACACGATTCAGATTTTTGAGAAGATAGAGGAAAGGGAAAAAAGAAAAGCAGAGAGGTGGCCAGGAGAATGTGGAATGACCGCTCATTTTAATAGATTTGCAGAGTGAGAAAAAAAGGCTGTATGCCATGTCCTAAAAGTTCTTTCAAATGGGATATAAGAAATTGGACATAGGATGATGTAAACACCTGTAGAAATTTAAAAATGCATAAATACTATTGATAAATGCTAATAATATATTGGGACAGGAAGTTTAATGTGTATAACCAGTTTTTCTAAGAATATTTTCTTTTTTCAACACCATTAAATCAATCTAATACTATATCCTGTATATCTCTTGAATCTGTCCTGTTCTTTCCATTCCCTTGCCATTATTATACCAAGGTCCTCATCGGTTCTCAGCTAAACTGCACAATTATTCTCCTGAACGATTCCTGGCCCACAGTCCTGTCCAGCTGCAAGCCATATTCTGCAAATAAAACCATATTATCTATGGAATCAGCTCCTGTAAGTAAACAGAACAAGTTTATCTTTTAAATACTTAAAGTACTTGGTCCATCATTTCATTACAGCAACTTGGCACAGTAAAGAAAATATCAAAGAGATCACTACGCCAAATCAAGGTTGCCATTTACCAGTTGGGTGGTTTTGGAGAAAGGACCCTGCTACTATGAGGCTGTGTTTTCTACTCAACAAAATCTAAACAATTCCACTGCCTTTGAGAAAGTATTGTAATGATTTAGATGGCATAATTATGGAAATAGATACAAAATATATATACACACATATAACAGCCTAGCAAAATGCATATATATATTTTAAATATCAATCAGCTATGAACATGAAGTTTATCCCCTGCAACCTCAGCCCCATCCTTTACAAAACCTGTCTTGACAATGACTAGAAGTGTATTAGAAACTTTTTAAAGTGCAGAATTGGTTCTGGACTGAGTTAGCATACCAAAGAATAGGATAATTGTAATAATACCCACTAAATCCTCATATGTATACTCAGTTTCAGCCTTGTTCTGGTAGAGATAACTCCTAAGATAGTTACCAAGTCCATGATCTTGCCTTATGAACCACCTGTTTAGCTAAGGCCTTTACAAGTTAGCCACTGCCATCCCCTGCTTCTTACAACCTTATCCCATTCAACAGCTAAAAACATGAACCTTAATCCCAGTCCTTGGTATGTTGGCTAGGACCTACTTTACACAGGGCAGAGCACTTGAACTGAGAGAGTAGACCAATGTACAAGTAAATGCTTAAGAACAAGTTCTTTGGGGAGCAAAGTGTCAAGCAAGGGGACAGGAGCTAATTTGTAATAGTTGTTGATTTCCATACTGTAAATGATTTCACCATAGCTGATATCAAGCTAAAAATCTGACCTTGTTGAACATGGAATTGAGAAGAAATGCAAATAGTCAGCTTTCATTATGCAGTTCTATCTTTGGGCCTACCTCTCACATAGCAAGCATGGAAACTTCTACTTTAAATGCATTCCAGCCATAGATGACCCTCTGAAATCAATTCCAGATTATACCCAAGCTTTCTATATGCCTTTTAATGATTTCTTGGATTTGTAGCCTTCAGTTTAGGTATTACCACTCTTTCTCAAGCCCTTTGCTCTTACCTCTATGGCTTTCCAGCAGGCACAGTGCAGAAGTATAGCACGCACTCTGTCCACACCTGTGGCCATCGGAGAATGTGTGACATCCACCAAATCCTCATTCTAGCAGAGTTTCATATGCTTATAGCATCATCAAAACTGGACACATTTCTTTTGAATAATTAATTGGCTGTGGTAACTGAAAAGGAAACCAAAGTGAAATGAATAATTATTCTTCCTAGATTACACAAATTGTCCAGAATTAGAATTTTAGGCTGCTTTTACCAATTTTCCAATCTGTCAAGATGGTGCTGGGAAAATGAGCCCATGTGGCTCATTTTCAAGACTAAAATCACCAGAATGGAACTTCTCAAACATTGATGTACTGTGCATTCATTATCCACATCCTTCCCAAACACTTTGTTGATATTTTGAACTATCTGCACAGCATTGTTTCAGAACTTATATTCAAAAATACCACAAAGTTTTTACTTAATCATGGTTTAACAAAAATTGCTCCAAAAAATCTGAAAGCTAATCACAAGTCAAAATGTGCATTTGAAAGACTGAGGATGTACCTTCATAATAAACATAAAACGTTAAATGTTAAAGTGAAATGTCAGAGATATCAACTGTCAAACTTAGTACCTAAGGAAATTGGACATTTCATACTTAATAACCTAATATCATGCTCATGGACTTGCAGAATCAACATTGTTAAAATATGTATACTACCCACAGTGATTTACAGATTCAATACAATCTCCATTACAATACTAATGTCATTTTTGACAGATCTAGAAAAAATAATTCTATGTTTCATTTGGAACCAGAAATGACCTCAAAGCAATCTTAAGCAAAAAGAACAAATTGGAAGGCATAATTTTATCAGACTTCAAGCTATACTACAAGGCTCAGTAACTCAAACAGCATGGTATTGGCTCAAGAACAGAGACATCAACCAGTCGATCAGAACACAGAACCCAGATATAAAATCATGCTCATACTGCCATCTAATCTTTGACAAAACAGACAATAATATACATTAGGACAAAGAATCCCTATTCAATAAATGGTGTTGGGAAAAGAGGATTGCCAGTGTAGAAGACTGAAACAGGATCCACACTTCTCACCACTCACAACTAATTCACAATGGATAACAAACTTAAACCTAAAACATGAAACCATAGAATTCTAGAAGAAAATTTTGGATAAACACTTATAGATATCAGTCTAGGCAAAGAATTTTATGGAGAAGACCCCCAAAGCAATTGCAGCAGCAACAAAAATTAATCAATGGGACCAGCTTAAATTAAAAAGCTTCTGTGCAGCAAAGAAAACCATCAATAGAGTGAATAGGCGAGCTAGAGAATGGGAGAAAATATTTGCATGCTATACATCTGAAAAAGGGCTAATAACCAGAATCTATAAAGAACCCAAGTAAATCAGCAAGAATAAATCAAACAACCTCATAGAAAAGTGGGCAAAAGACATGAACAGAATATTTTCAAAAGAAAATAGACTAATGGCCAATAAACATTTGAAAAAGGTTCAATGTCTCTACTCATTAAGGGAAATGCAAATCAAAACAAAAATGAGATATCATCTAACTCCAGTGAGGACGGCTTTTATTAGAAAGTCCCAGAACAACAGATGCTGGCGTGGATGTGGAGAGAAATGAACATTTATACACTGTTGGTGAGACTGAAAACTAGTACAACCTCTATGGAAAGTAGTATTGAGATATCTCAAAGACCTGAAAGTAGACCTACCATTTGATCCAACAATCCCAGTATTGGGTATTTACCCAAAGGAAAAAAAGTCATTTTATCAAAAAGACATTTTTACTCGAATATTTATTGCAGCACAATTCACAATTGCAAAGATGTGGAATCAACCCAAGTGCCCATCAATATATGAGTGAATTAATAAAATGTGGTATATGTATACCATGGGGTACTACTCAGCCATAAAAAAACATTGTGTAACAACCTTTTTTAACAACCTGGGTAGAACTGGAGACCATTCTTCTAAGTGAAGTATTGCAAAAATGGGAAAACAAACACCACATGTACTCACTATTAAAGTGGAACTTAATCGATCATCACCCATGTGCACATATGGAAGTAAAACTCTACAGAAACCAAGCGGGTGGAAGAGGAGAAGAGGGGATAGGTAAATTCACACCTAGTGGGTACAATGCGTGCTGTCTTGGTGATGGGCACACTTATAACTTTGACTCAAATAAACGAAAGCAATTCATGTAATCTAAATGTTTGTACCCCTGTAATATTCTGAAATTTAAAAAAAAAGAAAGTTGAATTGGACCTCACTACTATCTTACCCCATGTACAAAAATCAACTCAAAATGGGTTAGAAGCTTAAATATAAGCCTAGAACTGTAAAAAGTCTTCAACAAAAATGTGAAGAAAAGCTTTTTCACATTGGTCTTGGCAATAATTTTGTGGATTTGACATCAAAAAAACAGATACAAAACCAAAAATAAGTAAGTAGGACTACTTCAAACTAAAAACCTCTACACAGTAAAAGAAATACTCAGAAAAAATCAACAGAGTGAAAAGATAACTTATAGAATGAGAGAAAACTCTTACAAACCATTTGTCTGATAAAAGGTTAATATCCTGAATATATGTGTCTCCTACAACTCAATAACAACAACAGTAAGATTTTTAAAAGAGTATTTGAATTGAATAGGCAAAGGACTTGAATAAACATTTTTGTAAAATAGGAATACAAATGGCCATGAGGTACATGAGAGGGTGCTCAGTATCACTAACCAGCAGGGAAATACAGATCAAAACCTCAATGAGATACACCTCACACCTATTAGAATGGTTATTATAACAAAAAACAAAATATAACAAATGTTGATGAGGATGTGGAAAAATTGGAGCCCTTTACGCTACTGGTACTGATGTAGAATGTTGCAGCCACTATGGAAAACAGTAAGAGATTCCTCAAAAAAATTAAAAATAGAACAACCTTACGATCCAGTAATCCCATTTTTTATGTACATCCAAAAGAATAGGAATTGAAATCAGGATCTCAAAGAGATATCTGAACCCCCATATTCATTGCAGCATTATTCACAACGGCCAAGATATGTAAATAACCCAAAAGTCCATTGACAGATGAATGGACAAAGAAAAAGTGTTGCATACACACATACATACACACACACACATACACACACACACACACACATACACAGAGGAATATACTTCAGCTTTAAAAAAAAAGAAGAAAATACTGAAATATGTGATAATATGAATGAACCTTGAGGACGTTATGTTAAGTGAAATAATCCAGTGACAGAAGGATAAATAGTTCATGATTCCACTTATATGAGGTGTCTAAAACAGTCCAATTCATAGAGGTGGAGAGCAGAATGGTGGTTGTCAAAAGCAGCAGGAAGGAAGAAATGAGGAATCGTTGCTCAGTAGACACAAAGTTTCAGTTATGCAAGATGAATATGTTCTACAGATCTGCTCTACAACATAGCATGTACAGTTAACAATATGATATTGCATATCTTAAAATATATTAAGAGGGTTGATCCCATGTTAAGCATTTTTACCAAACACACACACACACACACACACACACACACACACAAGAACAAAGGCAATTTCGGGAGGTGAGACAGATGTTTAGTACATCGATTGTGGGGATGGTATCACAGGAATATGAATATGCTCAAACTCATCAATATGTTTGTATTAAATATGTGTAATTTTTTTGTATATCTATTAAACCTTAATAAAACAAACAATTAAAAAGAATGTCCTATTAGAAAGGAAAAAAACTCACATAAGGTCATTGTTTAAAAACCTTTTCAGAATAATTGCTTCATTGTAATGCTATTAATTTATGTTTTCAACAAACGATGGAAGTACCTGCTACATCCCAAGTGAAATCTTAGGAAATTTTCATATACATAGTTTAAATTCTTCAGAATTTGTAATACATGGATATACTGGGCTGTGGCATTGTTATTGTAATAAAGTTATATAAGGTGAGGAAAAAGAAATATATATTGATTACATCTATGAATTTCAATTTCCACAATTATGAAACATAGATAGTTATGTTTCTTACAAAATTGTTATGAAGCACAAAGGAAATGCTACCTGTGAAAGTTCTTATGTGATTCTAAAGAACCATATAAAGGCAAAGTATTGTTTTGTTCCATTTTACATTATATCTTTCATATAGCAGGTGCTCAGTAAATGCTTGTGGAATCTATCAGTAAGAGAAAAACTTTAAAAAAAAAAAGGCTATTTTAGAAAAATACAATATGCCATCCATGCTCACTGAGGTAGCATGAAAAAATTAGCTCCAGAACACAGAGATAAAATAGCCTTGAATAGGCAATAGGACAGCTTTTCTGTTAGGGAAAGACCAGGCCAGGAATTCTGTTGATTGTGAGCTGATTTAAAAAGAACAAGGAGAACCAAGAAAGAAAGCTATGTAAGCAGGTTTGGGCTTCTTCCCCCGCATTCAAGTTTGAGATGGTATCTTGGTCCTGAGAAGTCACATGGAGAAAACCAAGCGGTGAAAAACTGAGACCCTCAGACAAGAGCCAGCATCAACTGCCAGACATGTGAACCAAGACATGTGGCCAGGCCCTCTCAATATAGACCACAAAGGTGGAGGAGGTCACGGCCAAGCAAGTGCCACCATCTGACAGTCAAGTAGTTCCATGACTCCAAGATCAAATTCTCACTGTCTCAGCAGGTCCTGTGTTGCCAGCACAAGCCATGCTTCACCAGTAAGAGATCCAACACCTTCTTCTAAGTACAAGGGCCTGTCACCCTGGATCTGCCCAAATAAACTCTTCAAGAATGCCAAAAACAAATACAAAAGCAACAATCACCAAAGAAAAAAAGTCTAAATGAAAAATTTTATTTTTGAATTCCTCTGGAAAAATCTGGGTGAGAAAACACAGATAGATTCTTTTACTTGATAATAAATTTCCTCCTGAGGAAATTATACCCACTTGGAGAGAAAGAGGCTCATGCTAGTGGGGGAAGCAGACTTTATTGCAGGTAATTGCAAATGGCCTGACAGTTCCTGCTGATCTGACGTCTTCTCAAAAGCTAGATTTACATAATGAAGGGACAAGAACCAATGTTGCTTCTAATTCGATAGTGGCTTTTTGCAATTCTGTTCCAATTCAATTGTGGCACAAGATAGATTTAATTATAATAGTGCTGAGATGACTGACATCAGTAGCTCTAGATTTATAACAAATTCCCTCATTATTTATTGGCAGAGAAGACAACAAAAAATGTTACTTCTTTATAACTTTATATTATGGATTTAATGGAGAACTATACACATATCTTAATGTTTAAAATATAACAAAAATAATAGCTTTGCAAATGGAGTGAAATCCTCAATGTACAATGAAAATTTCAAGAAGTCAATTTCAGGATTGAAATTTGATATTAAAGGCCAAAAGACATATTACAACTTTTTTTGAGACGAACTTTACCAGAAAGAGACATTTGTGGGCTCTCTATTTTATAAGTTTCTATGGAAATATAGCATTGGTCTATATACTTCAGCATCTTTTTTTAAATCCCCAAGTCCAAACCTGCCACATATGGATCTGCCTTCTAATTCAGGAAGCCTTATAGCATCCAAATGGAGTCCTCTTTGTTTTCTGCTTGTCAGCACATCACTATCCATGTATCTACCTTCTCATAACCCTTTTGACTCTTCTCTTACCTTCGAAGTATAATTCCTGTTCTGGAGCTCTGGACCTCATGGCCCACATGTTCCAGACTCTCACTTCCACTACTCTTCTTCTCTGGCATCTTCTATGTCTCTCCTTTCACTGCTCCTCCCTTGCAACATTCAATTACTCATAATTCTTTTGTATATATGAACAAATTACCAAATTATTTTTCTCTTATTTTGTTCTCTTGCATTTTTAGAGTATATGATCCCACTATCCCTTTCTATTTGCTCTGCCTGATTCTGTTCCTTCTGTGAATGTGCCCAAGCATCTCATCCTTATATGAATATTCAATTTTGTTGCTTCAGGCATTATATTTAGGTGGATCCCTACCAAATTTAGACCTTCAGTCTTGTTTTTTTCTCTTTATTTCAGTTCCATATTGGCAGGATCTGCTTATGACAAAAATATCTGATTAAAGCAGCCTGTATTAGATCTGTTTCATCACTGCTCACTTCAACCAAGTGCTCCCATATTCATGCATCTGGATACTCCTGTTAAATCATACTTGGGATTTAGTTTCTGTTTTTTTTTAAAAAGTATAATTTAATGAACCTCCCTTAGGATGAGGAAGTAAAATTGAAAAGACAGCAGGAAAGACTACAGAAAATTCAGACCATGGTTACATGGATAGCCACTTTTTCCCTTTTCATTTCCCCAACCCAGACAAAGTCAGGCTATCCAGGGTGCTGAATTTGAGTGGGTATGGTAAAGTTAAGCTTATGCTAGTTATTTTTGTCACAATATCCAAGAAATTTAATCTAAAGAAAGAATACGACTCCCTGGAAGGAGAGCTCAACCCTAGGTAAAGGGCTAGAAGAAGCTAGGCAAGAGCTTCCCCTGCCACGCTTCCCTTCCCTTTTAATCATCTTAGCATTGCAGCTAGTTAGGGTTTTACTCAAATGACTGTACTACCTGGAGAATAAACAGGATCCTGGAACCTGAGCAAATATGTCGGTTAAACATTTGGGATTTGTTTAACAGGCAACAGTCTATTGTTCACACAGGCACCCAAGATGGAGGGAGGGATTAAATCTATCATCATGTTTTATTAGTTACAAAGCCCAGAAAATCTGGACAAAAATTATCAAAAGGTAGAAGCAACTCCTCTTTAGCTTGCCTGTCCTAGATAGCTTCTCTGAGCATGGCTAGTCTTGAGTTGACTGCAAATAGCCAGAGGGAGAAACTTGGTCAGCTCATTTGGTCAGCTCATTTAATCTTCTACCTGACCCATAGATTTCTTTGTAAAGAAAGAAGTCCTTCACTCTATAAAGCAGTCACCCAACCTATTTAAATCCTTCCAGTGAGAAAACGCTATTTCCCAAGGCAAATACATTTTACTCTTAGATATTTTTCTCTTGGTTTCTGACATAATGCTTACTTAACTTTAGCCTAAACAGCTAGCTCTATATCTCAAGGCTTGCGTTAACACATGGGTTCTCAACCCTGGCTGCATATTAGTATCTGTATGGGCACTAAAGAAACATCAATGTCTGAATCCCACAACTAGAGATTCTGTCTCAATTTATTTAGGGTATAGTGGTAAATTTTCAAAGCTCTCTAGGGGATTTTAACGAGCAGTCATAGTTTTCAAATACCCTGTTTTAGGCTTTGATGACTACATAACCCCAAACCACACAGTTACATTACAAAACCAAATCATAGTCCTAAATCATTCCCTATGTTCTCCTGGCTTTTTGAAGTTTAGATAAATCCTATCTAAAACATAATTTATTCATTATATATTACTGAGTATTTTTCCATGTATCATGTATTGGGCTAGGTATTTGCTATGGTCTGAAAGTTTGGGTTCCCCCAGAATTTTATGTGTTGAAATCCCAAGATGATGATATTGGGAGGTAAAGCCTTTGGGAGGTGACTGAGTCATAGAAGGAGCATCCTTATAAATACAATTATTGCCATTAAAAAAGATCGCCAAAGACTCCCCACCTTTTCTACCATGTGAGGTTATATCAAGAAAGTACTATCTATGAACCAACCAGAAAGCAAACCTTGGCCAAACACTGACTCTGTGAATACCTTGATCTTATACATCCTAGCATCCAGTACTGTATTTGATGTGGGTAACTCATCTATAACTCTAGCATAAATGTCAAAAAAATTAAAAATACTGTAGGTACAATAATTTCTTAATAAATTCACAATATAAAAATAAATAACTGGTAACATCAAAAACAAAAAATGAAGGAGGGAGTAAAAGCATACAGTTTTTGTACTAAAAGTTAAGTTACTATCACCTTAAAATAGACTGTTTAATTATAATATATTTTGTGGTAGTCTTATGTTAAACACAAAGAAAAAATAAAGTAGATACACAAAAGATACAGAAAGAAATCAAAGGATAATACTATGGAAAATCATCAAATCTCAAAGAAAGATAGCAAGAGAGGAAGATTGGAACACATGAACTGCAAAACAGATTTAAAAAAACATTTAATAAAAGGGCACTAGTAAGTCCTTTGCTATAAATAATTACTTTAAATATAATGGAAAATTATTCAACCAAAAGACAGAGTGACTGAAAGGATGAAAAAATCAAGACAACTCTATGCTGCCTTTGAGAGACTCACTTCAGTTTTAATGATACATGTAGACTGAAAATGAAGAAATGGAAAAAGGTATCCCATGCAATCAAAAGCCAAAAGAAGAATAGAAGTAGCTACACTTATTTCAGCAAACTATACTTTAAGTCAGAAATGATCGAATAGACAAAGAAGGCCATTATATAATAACATGTATAATAAAATTATGTAGTAAATATAATAATAAAGTTCATTGAGAGGATTTAATAATTGTAAATCTATGTGCACCTAGGATAAGAACACCTAAATGTATAAAGCAAATATTAACAGAACTGAAAGGAGAAATAGAAAGAAATACAATAAAAGTAGAACTTCAATTCTCAACTTTCAACAATGAATATAATATCCAGAGAGAAAATAAATAAAGAAACACTGGACTTGAACTACACTTTAGACAAAATGGAGCTATGGACATACACAGAACTTTCCAACCAATATTAATAGAATACACATTTTTCTCAAGTACACATGGAACATTCTCTGCAATGGATCACATATTATTCACAAAACAAGTCTTAACAAAATAATGAGGATTGAAATCTTATCTAGTATCTTTTTTTGACAAGTCTATGACAAAGCAATTCCATAGAAAAATTCATAGCTGTAAATGCTGACATGACAACAAAAGAAAGATCTCAAATAAACAACCTAATTTTATGCTCAATAAATTGGAAATAACAATCTAACTTTATACTCAATAAACTGAAAATAAGTACAAACTAAGCCCAAAGTTATCAGATGGAAGTAAATAATAAAGATTAGCATAGAATTAAATGCAACAGAAACTACAAGGACAATAGAAAAGGTCAACACAACCTAAGTGTCTTTAAACAGATAAATGAATAAAGAAAATGTGAGATATATACATATATAAAATATATTACATGTATTTTTATATATACACACACACCCCTACACACACACACACACACACACACACACACACACATATGCCATTGAATATTATTTAGCCTTTAAAAAGAAGGGTGGCTACCTGGGGTCAGGGGTGGAGGGAATGAGGAGATGTTGATCAAAGGGTACAAAGTTTCAATTGAAAGATGAGTAAGTTCTGAATATCTAATGTACAACATGATGATTATAGTAAATAACGTATATTTGAAATTTTCTGAGAGAGCAGATCTTAAGTATTTTCACAGCACACACACCAAAGATAACTATATGAGGTGATAGATATGTAAATCAGCTTGATTATGCATCATTTCACTATATACATTTATAGATATCAAAACATTGCAGTGTACACCTTAAATATATAATTTTTATTTTTCATTTATACCCCAATAAAGCCAAGAAATTCATTAAATCTTTACCCATTGTTGATTATAAAGTTCTATCTCAACATTTTTAAGAAAAGGAGATAAAGCATAATATATGATTTTATCACACCACAAAAACAAATATCATTTTATGAATGTCTTATTTACATATTTGTGTATATTCCAAGGAATAATATGAAAGCTTAATTTTTTAATGTGGTTCACAGTTTTAAAAGTTTGAAAGCCAGTGCTTTATCTCATTGAATATTACAAAAACACTGTAATAGAGATTATTATTTCAATTTTTCAAATGAAGAAACTTAGATTTAAAAAAAAAAGATAACTCAGCTTCCTCTGGACTGAGAAAGTAGAGAAATGGTATTCAAGTTCAGGTAAAATGTTCACTGTCCCGTATTCTTCTATGTTATACAACTATATTCTGGACACAAATTTTAAACAATAATATATATGTGAAGGTAAAATTGTTTTTGGCAGAAATTGTTGCTGATGAATTTGTCTTTGTCATCCCAGTTGAAATCATGTCAGTAAATAGGCCTACATTTTTAGAACACTCAGTGTAAGAAAACCAGATATTATGAAACAAGTATATTAGGAGGCTATTTCTCTTTTTAAATTTATATGCTATTCCATGGAGGCTTTCAGTGACATTTCAAAACAATTCAAATCAGAAAAATTGGGCCTGTGTGGACTCTTAGTGTATATATTTTACTACTAACAACATATGAATTAGTATGAAACATTTTCATCTATATTCATTTTTGCTCAAGCTATCATCACATGAAACTTAAGGTTAATATTAAACCATATTTTTATCAAAAATTCAAAAGATAACAAATGTTGGAGAAGATGCGAAGAAAAGGAAACTCTTTTGATTTAATTAGATTTTTAATTTTAATATTAGCTGTGTTTAATATTAAGGACAAAAAAACATGTGGCTGGAATAGCTTCAGCAAATTGAAAATAATCATTACATATGGGCATATTCACCTCTTTAAGAAAGAAACTGATGGTTAGAGATGCTATTATCTTCAAATAATTTTGAGATACAGTCTGGAAGATAAGATTCTTACTGAAAGTAAAAGTGGTATATCTGGAATGCAGTAGTACTTGATGACTTCTGTTCCCAGTTCAGTAATTATGTGAAAACCACTTTCAGAGTAGAAAATTATAGTATGGTTATATACACTTGAATCACACTATCACCAAAGTAATGGTATTTCTGGTAAACATGAATGCAGAACTCTCCAAAGGGAAACTCATCACACTAGTAAAACACCATAGAAAGCTAAATTCTGAGACTTCTGTGATGACCCAAACCCAATACATGGTCATAAAATATTAAATAATTTCTTTTTTGGTGCCTAATATTGTATAAATAGGTATGGTAGACCAGTTTTGGTCGTCCTTTTTCTGGGCAGGGCATACAGCTAAATGACACTTCCCAGTCCTTCTGGAGTTAGGTGGAGCCATGTGATTGACTTCTGGCAAATACAATGTGGGCAAAATTGGTAGTTGCAAAACCTGGCCCCTAAACCTCTCGTGAGATCCTCCATGTTCCTCCTTTATTCTTCTCTCCTTGAAGTCAAAGACAGAAATGATGTAGCCATAGCATAAAGAACCCTGGATCCCTGAAGCAGAGCTTTCCTGCTGACCTCCTCTCAACTGTACCTAAGTGAGAAATAGATCTTTATTGTATTACATCATTGGAATATGGAATTTACATCAGTTAGCCTACCCTAATGCAAGTATCAAAGTCCAGTTTCAATAGCCAATAATCTCTATCTGCTAGTCACATTTAATATTAAATACCAATATTATTCTATAAATATTCTATGTAAATAGCATTTACCTTATGTCCATTTGCCTCAAAGTGTTTATAAAGAAGGCAAAAAGCAGGAGTTATTTTTAACATCACCATATCACACCAAAAATGCAGAGAGAGCTGATCAAATGAAATCAGGAGCTTCCACCCATTTGCACCTTTATTTCTCCTTCAGGCTTCCCCTCACACTAGCCTCAGTGTTTCTCTTAGGTCCTTTTATTATTCTGTGCATCGCTCATAACTCCCCTACTCTTAAAAACGTCCCTGGGTACCCTCTAGAATGTGATAGCTGAGATAACAAGAATGAGCAATCCCAGCTGAGTTACACTTTTGTTTTCACATGAGGAAAACATGTATTTCGTTAGGCAGATTATTACACATCATGATTTACTGTCGTATTCTCATTATGGAAGCTTAGAATGCCACTGTGTGTCTTGTGGCTGATCCCCAATTAGAACATGAAAGCTGAAATCAAAAATTGGCGAACTAGCTCAGCGTTCTTTCCCAAACTGCATCAACAGGAGAACATGTTCTTTTGTAGCAGTAGAAAGTAAGTATTTGTTTTTGCACACAATTTCAGGTTAGAACAAAAATATTTTTCTTTCTTTCCTAAGAAATACCAAATATGATTCCTCTTTGGGCAAGAATTTTGGGCAGAGTATAATTATTATTATTTTTTTTAATTTAATTGTTGTTCTAGTCTGGATATCAGTTGCATAGAGCATAAAATAATAGCAGCTGTAAAAT
Organism: Avahi laniger; assembly: GCA_963575035.1. Lineage (NCBI taxonomy): Eukaryota > Metazoa > Chordata > Mammalia > Primates > Indriidae > Avahi > Avahi laniger. Next base: position 43,558 of record CAUYSK010021236.1, read on the forward strand.
CATCTATCCCTTCATGGATTGGATGAAAATCCCCTTTCTCCTATATCAGTGATGTGGGGGGTTGTGTGGTAGGGGGTTAATCATACCAAAGGTGGTAAATAACAATTGCTATGAGGAAAGAAAAGAACAATATACATAAGATGGCTTTCACTAATTTCTATTTTGCCTCTTTCAGGTAACCAACAACAAGTAATCCTTTGCCCAAAAAAAGAGACTTTCTACACCTAGATTTTGTCATATTGCACAGAGGAGCAATACTATATTTCTCTTTGCCTTCCAGCTTTTCTATGGGGAACAATCAGTTTTCCGCAAGAGTGCTTTGACATTATTTTTTGAAAAATCTCTCTAGAGCATTACTAAAACAGGCCACATAGATCAAGAAGAAAACACCTGGAAATTGCCAGATGCAGTAAGTCATTCATGATATTTTCCTTGTATTTTTAATGGAACAGGAAACCATGACAGCGCAGACTCTGGAGAAATGGCCCAGGCATTAAAGAGGTTAGAAGATTTAAGAACCCATGAAAATCCTCTTAGGTAATCAGTGTCACTGGCCTATTTTCTAATTTCATAGAAAAAAGTTGAAATTCCTCTCAACACATGCCTCTTTGGAAGTCAACATTCGATTCCTGTTAGTGATGAAAATAACTGATACCAATATTTTGAAATGCAAAGGTTAATATCTTTATAATAAAGACGGAAGAGTAAGTTGAGATATGCACTCCTCCTTTCTTCACTTCTCATGAGTGATAGTATGCAGGAAGAGTGCAGAGTAGAAAGGGTTAAAGCATAAATGGCAGACAGGTTTTCTCTTACAGCCCAGAAACTAACGGATGGATAGTGAGTGCCTGAAATGTGCACTCACCATGTGCACAGGGATTTTGAGAAATATTCTGGGCTCAGAGGGCAGTAATGAGTAATTATCGATGTCCTTATGACCAAGAAAAGCAAGTGGCAGGAGGCAAGCAATGCTCTGTACCTGGTACCTCTGGGCTCATAGAAGTTAACACAAAGCAAATGCGTAGTCATTTGGGTTGTGATAATGTTATTACATATCCCTGAGTGAAATCACACTAGCTTTGGTGTTCCTTTTCACTCAAATTCAGAAAGCCGCAGTAGAGACAAAGCTTCTTGTGGAAACCTCACGGCTAGGAACAAGACTGTCACGGCTCTTTGAGCATGAAAGGGCCATGCCGATCATTCCTCAACTCATCTCCGGGCCCGCATGGCATGCTATATCAATATCACACAAATGTGGCTTATTTGTATTGATATATGTACAAATTCACATGGGACACTTACTTATCTCTTGTAATTTAGCATTTTGTTACTATTGCATTAGGATAATCATGTAACATGTCATACAAACTGGAACATTTTGAAAATGCTAATATTATTAATCACATGAGACAACAGATAGAAACCAGAACTTTTCTGGAAGATTGGACCATTAGTCACCTTAGATACAGTTGCAATTTATAAACTAAATCAATAGCTCCAATTTGGTAGATTGTTCTAACAAAAAAAAAAAGACATCAAAAATTTTTTGTCAATATTATGACTCAAAACATCAAAATATATATAATGTGATGAACACAAGTACAAATATAAAATTGTAATCTGTAAGTGTTGATAGAAGTAAATTCCTGAGGTTTACAGTTTAACAAAACAGTGAAAATATTGTGAATAGAAAAAACAAGCCACCAATATTTCTCACTGATTCTACTTTATAATACCTTAACTAGAATCCTTGCTTTTTCTCTTCCTCTATATAACCAATATTTTATTGAGAAAGCAGTGTAAATTTTTCTTTTTACTAATCAGACTATGTTACTCCTGTTCTTATCAATCTATAAATCTTTCATTTACTTTCTCCTTGAACTTAGAATAAAAGCCAACACTTTACCAAGATGTATAAGTGTCTGCTAGATTTTACACACTTCCCTTATCTCATCCTTCAATGCTGTTGTTCTCACTCTCTGCTCTCCTACCACATTGAACCTTTAAATGCTTTTAGTCTCAAACAAATACATTCCAAATTCAAGGCCTTGACATTCATTGTTTGCCTTAACTCAAATACTCTTCTGTGGCTCTCTCTCCTTCAAACCTTAGCTGAGACTTGAACTAGCCTATCCGATCTCCTAGAAGCCTGGCCTAACTACCATGTCTAAAGTAGTTTCCTTCCCCCAGTTATTGTCTGTTCTCTTCTTATCATAATTCAACATTATTTTCTTTATTCATTATTTATAATTTAATTATTGAGCATCTAGTATGTTCCCAGAATGTTAAAATAGGTCAAATTTCTGTCTAAAGGAATTGTCAGGGAGACACTCAATGTAGCAATTGACATCTGAAGAATTAAAAAAAAAAAAGAAGAATGTGGAAATATAAAGGGAAGAACATTCCAGACAGAAGGAAAGGCAAGTGCAAAAGCTTTGACATGAAATGAGAAAGCTAGTGCATCTATTTCATTGTGAATAAAAGAAAAATTTATATAGAAATGAAGTCAAGTAGACAGGAAACAGTACAGTAAGTCCTCTCTCATTGTCAATAGGTTTTTGGAAATTGCTACCTTAAGCAAAACTACGTATAATTACACAAATTCTTTTTTGTCATCAACACTATAATGAAACAACATTGAATGAAACAATGTTTTCCAATGTTCTACTGTACAACTTTTCACTTAAAGTCACAGTTTCTAAGAATTTATCAGCATGTAATTGAGGACTTACTGTATATATTAGCCTTAAATTTCATTAGAAAGTTTTTAGATTTAAGTCTAATTAAAATGGGAATTACTACAGGGTTATAAAGAGATGATGTAGTTTAATTTATACTCTTAAAAGATTGCCTAGTCTATTCTGTCTAGAACAGAATATTGGGGTAAAAGTAGAAGCTAGGAGACTAATTAGGAGGTTTTACCACAGTCCAGATGACCTAAGGTGGTAATTATGTAAGTGAAGAAAAATTGACAACGTTGTGATATATTTTAGAGAAGGAACCAACTGGAAATGCTGATAAATCAGCCAATAAATTGGCTGCACAGTTTTTGTATTGTTTGTTACTAGGTCCTCAGCACTTAGCAGCATGCCTGGACAACAATATGTTATAGCACAAGACATGGAGAAGAAATGGAAAATACAGACATTATTCAAAGCCATAGTCCTCAGGGAAAAAACAGGGATGATTCACACTATTGTGGAGAAGCATATAAAACCAGTCTCAAAGTATTCGTCAAATATCATCTATGGAGAGAAAGCACAGTGAGCCACTGATACATTTCCCTCATCACATAACAGAACTGGATGGTTATACAATATCAATGTCACACAACATGAAAAAACAGTATGTCTTCAAAAGAAAAGGAATGACTAATGTGCAGAGCATGATGAGATATGGGCATGTACACACTTCATATAAGCATGAAACATGTTTACATTTGCCTTCCTTAGAGCCTGTCACATAGTAGGCAAACAATGAATACTTCACAAATGAACTAATGAATGGATAATGAAAAAATGGACCAATGTTTTGTTCTGGTTATCAGTGAGAAAATATCCTTCTATATTGCATTTTTGTTGACCAAGTTCTGTAAGATACAACTTAGACTGGAAAAGTAGAATTAGTTCAGTTTTGAGGGAGTATTTGTTATATAGAAGCAAGGAACAGTGTTGAAACACAAATAAGGCCAATTCACTCACTGATTTATTCATTGTGATAACAGTTGCCTATCAACAATGTCCCACATGAGCTGATTGAGTACCGAAGGAAATAGTAAAAATGATCTGTTTATACTCACTGGGACTTTTTCTTTTTTCAGTACGTTGGGCAGAGAAACAGGCAATGAATGCATGACTCCTTTTATAATATCAGATATCCTGACTGTCAAGGGGAAAGGTGCTCATATGACTTTATGAAATGTGAAATGAGATAAAAACATTGCTTCAAACCTACATCTATGATTTCAAGTGCTTGCTCAGGTGGCATATCTCAGTAATACATTCAGAATCTTAAGTGGTTTAAATCTGCTTCCTCGGGGCTAAAATATCGCAAGATTTAATGCTTGGACTAGAGCACCAGGATTTTAAAACTCAACCAAACTATCGGACAAGATTTTCCTAAATAATTTCCTTTATTTGTTAAGGAAAAAAATGTCAACGAAGTACTGTCCTAGGCCATATTTTAAAACACATCCCATTGCTAAAGCAGAACATGTAGAAATACCACCTTGCCTGTCATCAAAGAGTGGATTAGGAACACTTCATACTTAGCTCTGAAGTTGTAAAATTCAACTTTCTTGCTTTTGAGGAGATATACTTGTTGACTTTCATTTGATGAATTGAAGAAAGAAGTCACATGAAATGACTCTTCATAATTCTTTTTTTTTATTGCAGCATATTATGGGGGTACACATGTTTAGGTTATGTATATGGCCCTTGCCCCCCGCCAGTTAGAGCTTCAAGCATGTCCATCCCCCAAACAGCGCACATCACACTCATTATGTATGTATATACCCATCCTCTCCTCACCCCTCCCATCTGCCCAACACTCAATAAATCTTATTCCAATATGTGCACTTAGGTGTTGATCAGTAAAACCAATCTGATGGTGAGTATATGTGGTGCTTATTTTTCCATTCTTGTTATACTTCACTTAGTAGAATGGGTTCCAGCTCTATCCAGGAAAACAAAGAGGTTTTATATCACCATTGTTTCTTATAGCTGAATAGTATTCCATGGTATATATATACCACATTTTATTAATCCACTCATGTATTGATGGGCATTTGGGTTGTTTCCACATCTCTGCGATTGTGAATTGCACTGCTATAAACATTAGAGTGCAGATGTCTTTTTTATAGAATGTCTTTTGTTCTTTTGGGTAGATGCCCAGTAATAGGATTGCTGGATCAAATGGTAGATCTACCTGTATCTCTTTAAGGTATCTCCATATTGCTTTCTACATAGGTTGCAGTAGTTTGCAGTCCCACCAGCAGTGTATGAGTGTTCCTATCTCTCTGCATTCATGACAACATTTATTGTTTTGGGACTTTTTGATAAAGGCCATTCTCACTGGAGATAAATGATATCTTATTGTGGTTTTGATTTGCATTTCTCTGATGATTAGAGATGTTGGGCATTTTTTCATGTTTTTTGGCCATTATTTTGTCTTCTTTTGAAAAGTTTCTGTTCATGTCCTTTGCTCACTTTTTTATAGGCACTAAAATGACAGAAAGAGACTCTTTATAATTTTTTGCTATTTGTCTTATCTGAATACCAGAGCTATTTGAAAGAGTCTTCAGATAATTGCCACCTTCCAGTGTGTAATATGAGTGGAAGTTATTTAATTTAGTTGAAATAAAATGTTGGAATAGATATCAATTAGTTGTAAAAACTGACCTATGATTCAAGTTAACCGTTATAGGGACTGAAATAAGTTCTTTGGAGTTATAGTGAAAATAATTTCTTACTACTCACTGTTAAAACTGATTGTAATAACAATAATTTTATTAACATTGTATTTTATCTTTTACTTCTAAAACTGTAATATATCTATATAATTTACATAGCAATGTGTTTCAGATAACCATTAAGTACCAAACTATATAAAAGTTTGAGAACCTCATAAACAGAAAAAAATGCAGGAATTGAAACCAGGAAAACTTGAGTTTAAATTCAAGCTTTGTAACTTACATTTATGACTTTTGGCAATTTTTTTTCTGTTCCTTAGTTTCTTCATCTATAGAATATAAATTATGCCAATTATCCTCAAAGGCAACTTAAGTATGAGAAATTATATATTTATAATACTTAATACAGCTTCAAGGCATCTAGCAAACCTTCAGGTATAGGTAATTATTATCAAATTATTATTAGATTTTATTATTATTAGATTCATTATTTCACACCTATAGTTGTTTCTTGGTCTAGTTCTCTTTGTATGATTTCCTTCCCTATAGTTTTAGTACTCAATATATATTATATAAATGGATAACTAAACGTGGTAGGTTTTATCTAGGAGTAGCAATATCTTGTTCTCCTTGTATTTCCCAAATTCTTTTCTATTACAATTGTATCCCAAAGGGCACTAAGTTTCTACCTCTAGTCCATGAAAGCAGAAAGTAAAAAGTTAGGGAAAAAGCCAACCTGTTCACTAAAGGTGGATTCTTTTCTTGGAGATGTGGTATTAGTACCTGTTACCTGCCAATCTTGAATTGTACCTACAGGAAACTAGGTAAGGCAGGGCCCATAGGAATGGGAGAAAAGAGAATTTATTCATTAATTCAAATACATTTTTGAGTATCTACTATGTACCTGGAACTTTTTTAAGCTTAAGAAATAAAACTATAAGGAAAATAAATTAAAATCACTGCCCTGTGAAGCTTATGGTCAAATGCAAGGAGGAAAGTTCAACAGGCTGTAGGAAGATGATGTGGAAGCACAAGGAAAAATTCAAGTGGAAAGAAGACCCTCCTAATCCAAAGGAACAGAAATCAGATGGAAGGGACTCTGAGAATGGTGTGGACAATATGATGAATTCATCTGTGGCCCACCTGCCTTTGAACAGTCCTGAATATTTGTAAGCCTGCTGAACGAAAAGCTGAGGATTTCAACACTCTATGTAGGAATGAATAGAAATGAGCAAATATAGTGGGAAAATTTCCTTACAAGTGAAGCAGTGGGGGACCGACCACAACTGTTGCAAAAAAGACAAAAGTTCACCTCTCACTGATAATATGAGAACAGATCCTTGCCTCTCTTTTCCAGCCCTATCCTTTCTTAAAAATTATAAAAAAATATTTTTAATTACTAGATTTCCCCATTAACTCAAAACACATATTTTGTTTGACTGGTGATTAAAGGAAAACAATGAAATGAAATATTGATTTTTTATCATAGTGGTTAATGGTACAACTGGTGACATTTTTCAGGGAGAGGTTCAAATCCTGTGTCTACTGCTTACTCTACTACTTACTTATTTTTAGCAAATTACAAAATCTTTCTGAGTCTTAGTGTTTTCATTTATAAAATGGGCGTGATTATATCTATCTCAATGGGTGATTAAAGGGAAATTTTTTGAAAAGTTCATAATAATGACGGTTACACAGTTATATAAACTTAATATATGTCAAATAGTTTATTTAACTTCTTATTAATGAAGGAACTAGTTAGACGCTATACCAAATCAAAAAGACTTTAAAAACCAGATATATGAATTTACAAATACATGCAAATAAGTCTATCTAATTATCAACTGCATTCTCCTAGATAGAGCGATTTTGCATATCTATGAGCAAGAATAATTTTCACTATCATCTGTTTTGTAAGACTTACAGAATTGTCAAAAAAAAAAAGAAAAAAACGAAAGGTAGAAACGAGCTCAATGAATGAGCTTGGCTGGTCACCCAATCATTTTATTTTGCTCATATCAAAGTCTGTCACAATTTTTCTTGACCATTTTGAATATTAAATTAGGTGATGTATAGAAAAAGCACTAAGCACAGTGTCTGAAAAATAAAAAATATTCTCAAAATGTTGTATCTCAAAGTTGATATGAATCTTTAAAAGTGCTAGTTTGAAACATAAAAAATGTGCAGACATTAGAGCATTTTCAGCCTATAAAAATAACAATATAATATGGTTCAAATTAATGTAATAATTATGGTCACTCAGCAGCAAGTAAAATGATTCTAATGTCATAAAAAGTTTTAAGGAATGTAAAACTGTACCTCTGTTTGAAGAGAATGTATCTAGAACTAAGAGGCATGAATCTCTAAATTTTTGATGAACTACTTGCTGATCTTGCAGATTCTGGAGGAGTAAGATGTTGCAGATTTTGCCAGCTAAAAACATACTATTTCAGGCTATAGAGTATCATTTTCCAATATTCAAAACCACAAAGTGTTCACGGGTTAAAACATGTTAAGGGATACTGAAGTAACAAAGTGGTTGTTTTATATTATGGTATCTCAGAGATTTAACAATCACAAAAAGGGTTATTCCATATTTTAAACATTTATTTGACCATGAACTTTATTCATAAGGTAGCTTGCTCTTCTGTTCCAAGAGTGTTCCAAGGGACACTACCTGAAAAAAGCAACTACAACACTTTGGCTCACACCTTTAGACAATCTCTCAATCTAGGTAATGAAACCAAGGCAAACAAAATATTAGGAAAGTTCTTAATGCCTAGATAAAATGAGACCTCAACAACCATGCTTTTCCATGGCCTTGAAAATGGCAGATTTTAACTGTCAAAGTATATCCAGAGTTGGATCTCATCTATGTCCAAAACTCTCACTCTATCTAACCACCAACTCTTCTTGGACTCTAGCAGAGTCTCAACCTGACCTCTGTGATTCTCTTTGTGCCCTTACATAATCTAGTCTCTCAGAGCAGTAAAAGTAGCATTTTTTTAAAATGTGAGTCAGATTCTGTTATTTTTTTCCCATTCAAAACTCTCTAGTGACTCCCATTACACTTGGAACAGAACCCAGCTCTTCTCTTGAAATAGAAGACCCTTTATAGTCTGACTTAAGTTATATCTATGATCTCCACCCCCATTCCTTCCAGTCTTATGGGACTCTATGCATGCTTCTGTCCCGATGTCTTTGCTCTGCTGTTTCCTCTACTTGAATACTACAGGGCTCATACTCACTCACCTTAGCAAGGTCTTCCTGGACATAGTACCTTTAGATACCACCTTACCTTACCTAAAATGGTCTCTTTACTTTATATCTAATTACCCTCTTCTATCTTTCTTACTAGAATTTGACATCTGACATACATTTTTGTTTGTTTAATTTTTGCTTGGCTTGAGAACCCAACCACTCACCCAGCCTACCACTGCCACACATGGCACCTGAGCAAACTACCTGGAGGCCCAAGAAACAGCCTAGCTGGACCCACTAACACTGGTGCCAATAAATACCACCCTAGAGTCCATTAGCTGGCATGGTAAGTCCACTGCGGCCACCACTGGGCCCTGAAGACTAGCCTGTATAGTATCTTAGTCTTCAGCAAAACTTCACCACAACCTCCCCTAACAACTTCACCCTAAGCCACTGAGGAAATCACAGGTACCACTAGCATTGTGTAAAGTTGAAGAAATCATACAGGGACTACACTACTGCACACACCAATGTGCCCTACCCAACCAACACCATAGATATATCTTTAGGGAAAATTCCTCTCCTATGAAAGCAAACTTACAAAACTGGAAGAAGGGACAATTATACCAGATGTACAAATATCAATGTAAAGATACAGGAAACAAGAAAAAGCAAGTAAATATGACACTTTCAAGGAAACACAATAATTCTCCAGTAACAGATACCAATCAAAATGAAATCAATGACATCCTAGGGAAAGAATTCAAAATATTGATACTAAAACTTAGTGAGATACAACAGAATTCTGAAAAATGATACAAAGAAATTTTAAAAATCAGAATATGAATGAGAAATTTGCCAAAGAGATAGATACCATAAAAAAAGAAATAATTCTGGAACTGAAGAAGCTATTAAATGAAATACAAAATACAACTGAAAGCTTCAACAACAGAGTAGATCAAGCAAAAGAAAGAATATCAGAACTTGAACACAGGGTTTTTTTTAAATAGTCCAGTCAGTTAAAAATAAAGAAAAAAAAGAATTAACAAAGGCTTCATGACTTATGGGACACCATAAAGCAACCAAATATTCAAATTTTTTACCTCCCAGAGAACAAATAGAAAACAAAAGGGTTAGAAAACCTATTTAATGAAATAAGAGTTGAAAACTTCCCAAGTCTAGTAAGAGATTTAGACATTCAGATACAAGGGGCTCAAGGATCCCCAAATAGACACAGTTCAATAAGGTCTTCTCCACAGCATTATAGGCAAGTTGTCTAAAGGGAATGACTAAAGGAAAATTCTAAAAACAGCAAGAAAAAAGGACTAGCAACATATTTCTCAGTAGAACCCTTACAGGCCAGGAAAGAATAGAATAATATTTAATATATTCAAAGGGGTGAAAGAAAAAAAAACTCTTGCAGCCAAGGATACTATCCCTAGCAAAATTTTTCTTCATGAATAAAGCAGAAATAGAGTCTTTCCCTGTCAAACAAAGGCTGAGGGAATTCACCAGCACGAGGCTGGCCCTACAAAAAATACTTAAAGAAGTTCTACACCCAGAAGCCAAAGAACAATAACTACCATCATGAAAACAAACAAAAACATAAAAAACTACTGGTAGAGCCAAACACAAAAGAAAAAACTCAGAAGTTACCACTACTGAATGCTTAGTGAAACCAAAACAATAAACATAAGAGAGAAAAAAAGGAACGAAGAATATACAAAATAACCAGAAATCAATTAATATAATGGTAGGAATAAGCTCTCAGTTATCAATAATAAGCTGCAGTGGAAAAGAAGGAAACTTTCTGCTTAATAGATATAGACTGATGAAATGAATTAAAATATATATATAACCCAACTATATGTCAACAACAATAAACTTATGTCACCTATAAACACACCTATAGACTGTAAGTAAAGTGATGAAAAGTTATTTCATGAAAACAGAAAAAAAGCAAGCAGGAGTAGCTATACTTATCAGATAAAACAGACTTTAAGTCAAAAACAGTAAAAAGAGACAAAGAAGGTCATTATACAATAATAAAGATATCAATTTAGCAAGAGGATATAACAATTACAAACATATAAGCATATGACACCAGAGCATCCACATATATAAAGGAAATATTATTAGATCTAAGGAGAGAGATAGGTTCTAAGACAATAATAGTTGGGGACTTCAATGTCCCCATTCTCAGAATTAAGTAGATCTCTAGACAGAAATCTGACAATAAAAAAAATTGCATTTAAACTTCAGAATATTCCAAATGGACCTAACAGTCATTTACAGAACATTGCATCCAACAGTTACAGAATATACATTGTTTTCATCAGTACATAAAACATTCTCCGGGAGATCCTATGTTAGGACAAATCTCAACAAAATTTAAAAATCTAAATTATATCAAGTATCTTTTCTGACCACAATGGAATAAAGCTTGAAATCAATAACAAGAGGAATTTTGGAAACTAAAAAAACCTGAAAATTAAATGACATGTTCCTGAGCAACCACTGATTTAAGAAACATGTTAAGAAAGAAGTCAAAAATTCTTGAAACAAATGAAATCAAAAGACAACCTGGCAAAATCTATGGGATACACCAAAAGCATACATCAATGACATAAAACGCTGGTTTTTTGAAAGGATAAAATCAATAACCAATTTGCTAGTGTAACCAAGAGAAAAAGAGAGAAATGAAATAGATGAAATCAGAAATCAAAAAGGAGACATTATAACCGATACCACAGAAGGATCAAAGACTATGATGAAAATTATGAATAACTATGTATTAACAAACCAGAAAATCTAGAGGAAATGGAAAAATTCCTGGACCCATACAACTACTAGCATTGAATCAGGAAGAAATAGAAAAATTGAACAGACTGATAATATATAATGAGATTGAATCAGTAATAAAACGTCTCCCAAAAAGGAAACATCCAGGACCAGATGGCTTCACTGCCTAATTCTACCAGACTTTCAAAGAAGAACTAACACCAATTCTCCTCAAATTATTCTAAAAAGATTGAAAGGAGGAGATTACTCCCTAACTCATTCTCTGAGGCCAGCATTACCCTGACACTGAAACCAGACAAGGATACAAGAAGAAAATAAAACTACAGGATTATATGCCTGATATATGTAGATGTAAAAATTCTCAATAAAATACTAGAAAAATGAATCTAATAGCACATCAAAAAATAATGCACCATGATCAAATGAGATTTATCTTAGGGATGAAGGGATAGCTCCATATATGCAAATTAATAAACATGACATATTATATCAACAAAATGAAGGACAAAATCTATGTGATCATCTCAATAGATGCAGAAAAAAATATTTGATAAAATTCAACATCCCTTCATGATAAAAACTCTCAAAAACTAGGCATAGAAGAAACATATCTCAACATAATAAAGGCCATATATGACAACCTGATAGCTGTTACCATGTGAAGTAACAACCTGATAGCTGTTACCAAATGAAGAAAAACTGAAGAAGTTCCTAAGAAGTAGAAAAAGAGAAGAATATCTATTTTTATCACTCCCATTCAACATAATACTAAAAGTCCTAGCCAGAGCAATAAGGCAAGAGAAAAAAATAGAAGAGATCAAAATTGGAAAAGAAGTCAAGTTGTCCCTCTTTGCTGATGATATAATCTTATACCTAAAAACCTAAATATTCTGCCAAAAAATCTCTTAAATTTGCTAAATAAACTTGGTAAAGTTGCAGGCTACAAAAATCAACATACAGAAATTAGTAGCAATTCTATATAACAATAATGAATTAATTGAGAAAAAATGAGAAGGCAATCCCATTTACAAAAGTTATAAAATAATACCTAGTAATAAATTTAGCCAAGGAGGTGAAAGATCTCTCAAAGGAAAACTACAAAATGCTGATGAAAGAAATTGAAGAGCACACAAAAGGAAAGACATCCCATGCTCATGGATTGCAAGAATTATTATTGTTAAAATGATCATACTTTCCAAGGCAATCACTGTCAAAATACCAAATTCATTTGTCATGGAAGTAGATAAAACAATCCTAAAATTTGTAACAAACCAAAAAATATTCCTAATAGACAAAGCAATTTTGAGCCAAAAGAACAAAGGTGCAAGCACCACACTACCTGCCTTAAAAATATATTACAAGGCTATAATAACCCAAATTGCATGGTACTGGTATAAAAACAGACAGACCCATGAGATAGACTACAGAATCTGTAAATAAAGCCATGCATTTAGAGCAAACTGATTTGCAACAAATGTGCAAAGAATATTCATTAGGTAAAGGAACCCCTCTTCAATAAATGATGCTAGGAAAATCGGATCTATATGCAGAAGAATGAAAGTGAATCCCTATCTCTAACCATCTACAAAAATCAATTAAATATGGATTAAAGACTTAAACATAAGACCTAAAATGATAAAACTACTAGAAGAAAACACAGGGAAAACACTTCTGGACATTGAATCTAGGCAAAGATTTTATGGCTAAGACCTCCAAAATACAGACAAAAAAAACAAAAATAGACAAATGAAACTATATTAAGCTAAAAAACTTCTGTACAACAAAGGAAATAATCAACAGTTAAGAAACAACCTGTCAAATGGGAAAAAATATTTGTACACCAGTCATTTGACAAGGGATAATATCCAAATATACAAGTAACTCAATTCAACAACAACAAAAACAAAAAAAAACAAAGAATTCCATTAAAAAGTGGACAAGAAAAATGAATAGACATTCCTTAAAGGAAAATATACTAGTGGCCAACAAGTATATGAAAAAATGCTCAACATCACTAATCATCAGGGAAATGTAAATCAAAACCACAATGAGATCATTTTACCCCAGTTAAATTTGCTATTACTTTTAAAAGGATGAAGCTGAGGCAAGAGGATCACTTCAGCCCAGCAGTTTGAATTCAGCCTGGGCCACATAAGGAGACCTAATTCCAAATAAAAAACAAACAAACAAGAACAACAACAACAAAATAGCAGACACTGGCAAGGATGTGAAGGTGGGGAACTCTTATATGCTGTTGATGGGAATATAAACTATTATAGTAGAGGAAAAGAGTATGGCAATTTCTCAGAAAACTAAAAATAGAACTATCATACAATCCAACAATCCTGCTACTGGATATTTATTCAAAGGAAAATAAATCAATATATCAACAGGATACCTGCTGTCTCATGATTATTGCAGCACTATTCACAATAGCAAAGATATAGAATCAACCTAAATATCCATCAACAGATGAATGCTTAAAAAATGTGGTATATATATATATACAATGGAATATTCTTGAGCCATAAAAAATGAAATCATGTCATTTGCAGCAACATGGATGGAACTGGAGGTCGTTGTGTGAAGTGAAATAAGCCAGACACAGAAAGACAAATTTTGCGTTCTCACTCATATGTGGGAGCTAGAAAAGTTGATCTTGTGAAGGCACAAAATAAAATTAAATTGACTAGAGGCTGGGAAAATTGATGGGGGAATGAAGAGAGGCTGGCCAATGGGTACAAATATAGTTAGATATAAGTTATAAGTTATAATGTTCCACAGCAGAATAGGATGACTATAGTTACTAACAATGTATTGTACATTTCAAACTAGCTAGAAGAGAGAACTTGAAATTTTCTCAACATGCAGAAATGATAAATTGATAAATACTCAAGGTGATGGATACCCCAAATACTCTGACTTGATCAGTACACATTCTATGCATATAATAAAATATCACATATCCCCCATAAATATGTAAAATACTACATATCAACAAAAAAATCTAGAAATAACAAAAAAGAATGCTCATGAACAAACACTGTGGTCTGGGTCAGGGTCGGCTTCAGAGGCCTCCCTCTTTCTGATATCTAGAGTCCTAACCACTTAAAGTGACAAGAGTGTCTATGAGTAATGAGCCACTAAAAAATCATAAATAAAGCCCCAACTCAGATAAGCTGGGGACACTGATTATTCTGATCCATATCACAGATAATGGCCTAAGTTAGGAATTTCACAAAAGACCTGTTTAAGTCAAGGAACATATAATATCACACACATCTCTTAACTAAAGAGATATTAAAGATCTATTCTAATCTCAGCATGTCTCTAGGTGGTATAAGACATATAACACTATTTGTCATCATACCTGCTTCCAAAAAAATGGTTTGGAGGCTGCGGAAAAAGATATTAATGATAGAAATAGTCATTAACATTTACTGGATACTTGAATGAGAATTCTGCATTCATGTATCTTTTAATTCCTGCAGTGATCCTACAAGGTAAATACTAGTATTATCGTCTTTTGATAGATGGAGAAATGGTTCATAGAGTTTAAATGCCTCCCAAAGTAACATAACTCATAACTAGTAAAAGCAAGACTCAACTTCTTCTGACTCAAAAGTTCTTACTTTGAACCTCTATTCCATATTGCCTCCCTAGAGAGTAATGGATTTACTACATCTTGTAATGTACTTATAGCAGATCTCTTTCCTGAAGACACTCATAAGTTTCCATTCATTTTTAACCATCTCACATAATTGTTGAAATGATGCAACTAAATGAAGTAATTTGCAAAAGTTGCCTGACACACAGAAATACCCACTGAAAATGTCAGTCGCATTTCCCTGTTCCTTCAAAAAGCTTAAAATCTTTTTGATTATGACAGATATATAATATGGAGGCTAAAAATGAAAGAAAGAAGGAGCCATTAGTATTGGGAGAAGATCTGTGATCACTGGAGAATCCATAAAGGAATGAGACTTGTTGTGTATTACAAAGGATAAGAAAGAGGTACATAGATGGAGGAAGGATAGAGAAGCTAGGTGAATTAATATCCCATGGCTAGAAGTCTCCACATCACAATCCTCTGAACATACTGAACATATTTCTGAAATTTCAATGAGTCCAATCATACTGAACAATTTCTGAAATTTCAATGAGTTTTCATTTTTCTTCCAGGATGTCTATATTTGAAATATTTACCTTCAAACCATTTAGATGGGTAATCAGTTGTACCTACAATTATGTAGCATAAGCAAAATATATTACTCTGACACCAAACTAAAAACTATAACTGAACTAAAAACTATAAGGATAATTAAGTTAAAGCAGCCAATTTCTTGCTTGTTCATTTACATTTACAATATAATCAGGAACTGTCTTATTTTTTAAATGTCTCACAGTATATAAATTATTCATTTTTTCAAATGCCAAAGCCCATGCCAAACCATGAATTCATTGTATGGTCAACATTAATTATTGGCACAGTGATTTACAGTTTCATTAATGACAATCTTTGGATTCACAATGGTGTCCTATATATAAAAGTGACTATAGCATTTTTATTGACATTATGAAAAGATGTGGTAACAGAATGCTAAAATGCTATCTTTTTTTAATCTTCCACTTTTCTTCTATAACTAGATACCATGAATTAATTCGTTTTCATTTTCAATGTTGGTCTTTGGCAACACTTGAGCTGTGAGAGTCATGGATCTTTGTATAACTCTAATTTTTAATGGTTAGATGGCCATATGCATAGGCTCAAAAAGCCCAGGGTGATAATTGAGTAAAGGAAGAAAATAATTGGGTCAGAAAGGCTGTTAGGCAAAAGATAATCAAAGGAAAGTTAGATGAGAAGAAGAGTCTTATTGGAAGCCTCTCAAAGATATTTCATGCCTTAGCAAGGAAGGGAGGGGGGAGGAGGGATGAGGGGACGGGTATATGCATACACAAAGAGTGCAATGCGCACCATCCCAGGGATGAACACACTTGAAGCTCAGACTTGGTGGGGAGGGGAGACAAGGGCATCATACGTAACCTAATCATCTGCACCCCCATAATATGCTGAAATTAAAAAAAAAAGTGGATAGAAGGCTCTGAAAATAGAAAAATTATTGAAAACTATAAATCTCATTAATTTAACAGTTTTATCAAGGTCTGTCTGATTATAGGCTCTATGAATGATACACATTGATGTGACATACAGAAGCATCTGCTATACTTTCCCTGTAGTCAGCCCAGTCACCCCCGGAATATTTAATTTATTCTAATAAACCTGTTGAATTTATGTTCTGAGAGTTTAGCCAGAAAATTAACCCATATATTTTTAATAAGAAAATATTATAAAATTAATAAATATACAGTTACATTGATCAAGAAAAAGAGAGAAACAAACTAGCAATATCAAGAATGAAAACAGGAATAATACTAGAGAGGGTCAATAAATTAATTATTAAGGAATATTAGGAACAAATTATGGCAATAAATTCCATAAGTTAAATGAAATTGAAAAAGTCACTGAAAAAAAACAAAAACTGACACAATATTAAATGGAAAATCTAAATAGTCTGTATCTATTGGAATTGATCAACTTTTATTTTTAGAAATTTTGCCACAAAGAAAATTCTAGGAACAGATACTTTTATTAGTAAATTTAGAGATCTCATAAAAAAGTTATTCCAAGCACTCAAAAAAATGCTAGTCTTTCAGACAATAAGTTAAGAAAACTGCCTACTCATTGTATGAGACCAGGAGAACTATGATACTAAAATATAAAAAAGATATTTTTAAAACATAAAATTAAAGATTAGTTTATCTCATGAACATACACTGTAAAAATCTTATGCAGGAGGAGAAAATGGTGGAGTTAGGGTAGCCCCCCGGATCCCTGCTTCCAGAGAGGGAGACGTAGATCCTGGTCTGCTACACACGATCGGATCGCTCTCCCACAAAAACAGCAAGGGGAATCGGTGCAGATTCGGCGGGGGACACACAAATCAGGAAAAGAATAACAGTAGATAGGAATACAAAACCTGGAGAGTGCGGACAGACGACAATAGAGAGTGGAGCGTGCGACGACGGCGCCAGCCTGGCCAGTAAGTGCACCGGGACAAGTCCCGCACAGGACAGTCTAGCTTCCCCACTGACTTACAAGCCCTCCGAGAGGCAGGGGCCTGTGTGAAGTGGGTGTAGAATTGGGTCTGGAAACGTGGGACTCAGTGGAGAGGAGACGCGAGCGGGAAGCATCTTGAACTTCCCGGAGCTCCGTGCCAGGAATATACCCCGGAGGCAGTTAGGACTCAGGAAGCGGGTCTCTGGCACTCAGCGGGTCCTGAAAGGGGAGATGATTACTGAGTAGAGGACTCTAACCTGGCACCTACTGCTGGCAACTGAGAATGCTCAAGGTGGGCCAGTAGAAGCGAGAGCTATTGCGAGACTGGCGTAAGACTGGGGGAGGGAGACACAAAGGAGAAAACCGCACAGCACCCTGGTGACTTGACTGACTCCCGGAATGGCTCCCTTCGCCTAGCCTGGAAACTCTGGCAGTGAGCTCTCCCCTTCTGGGACCTAAGGTCACTTGGCCGAGCCGTTTCTTGGAGCGGTGAATTCCGAGTGCCTCCTTGCATGTAAGGGGAGGACGCCTGCGGAGGCTGAAAGC
>CAUYSK010021238.1:0-29569 GCA_963575035.1 Avahi laniger
TTTGGAAATTATTCTGATAGCAATGGGACCCCATAAATGCTATTGCGACAGAGGGCAAGGAGACTAGTGAAGGGTATTGTCGTAATCCAACTTAGAAAAGATGAGTTTCTTGAAAGAAGGAAGTGAAGCAGGAGACAATTCTGCAGAAGAATTGGTAAGCTCTAGTACTCTTTTAAATGCATGTTGTGTGAGAGCGATCATGACAAGAGAAAGAATACACTGAGGTTTCTAGTCTCAGTGTCTAAGATTACAAAACAAAAACAAAAACCTTTTTACACCTTATCAAGTTCTTTATATACATTAAAATCTCCTCATCAACCATTAGGGAAAATTATTGCTACTATTTACTTTTTAGATGATAACCTAATACTCTAGAAGTTTTTTAATTTTCCCAAAGATATACCTGGTAAATTTGGAGCATTACCTTTCAACCCCGTTTGACTAAAGATCAGGTGAGTTCACTCTCTGGGAGATGACAGAGGAAGATGCGAAACTCAAGATGGTGAAAATGTTGTAGGGAGGGCAGTTATGTGATCAGCATTTTATATAGAGAGAGTTTAAATTATCTATTGAACACTGAGATATAGTTCTCTGGCATATAATTTGAAATCGAGTGCAGACAATCATGAGAGAAACTAGGATGCACACTTATGAGTCTTCTGCTTACAAGTGTGAAATTTAAATCTCTGAATATTCTTAAAACTGCTCAGGAAAATAATACAGCTTAAGAAGACATGTGGAAAAAAATTTGTGTGGATGCCTTAAGTTAAGGAACCAATAAGGAACCGGATAAAATTTTAAAGAGAAAGACTAATCAGAGAAGTAGGAGAGAAAGCAAGAGAGTGTAATGTCACAGGTGGTGAGAATTTCAAAGAGTCATATGCTTAACAGTGGCAAATGCTACAGGAAGTACATTTAAAACTTAAGTGGGGCTGCTGACTTTAACAATTAGGTCCTTGATAAGATTTGTGAATGCGTTTTTATGGAGCGGTGGGGACAGAAATTGAGTAAGTTTGTAAGCCAGTGGAAGATGGGGAGTTGCAAAAGGTAAATGAGGACTACTCTATAAAAATAAAAATTAAAAAATATGTAAAATATGATTTTTGTGAAAATTGAAATACAGATATACATTAAAAAATCTTAAAAATTCCCATTCACTAACCACTTAATCCCAATAGCTTCCCCATGATTCTTAGTTAATAATAGATTGTGAAATTTTCAGAGTATTTTAATGAATTTAATGCATTTTATGTCCGTACATAAATTCACACCCACATCTGTGTGTATACATATTTTAATGTATGCATACGTACTCTGGCAAAGAGTTAACGCTCATCAAATATTTGTATGTTCCCATAGATCTCCATTTTTTCTGTAGTTCGGTTGGAGCCGTGTAAGAAGTTTTGACCAAGGGATGAGGATACTTACAAACTGACACAATTAAGAACCACTACAACTCCTCTATCTTTCTCATCCCCTGCAACCTGGAGTCTTGCTCAAGAAATTGACTTTGTGTACATATCCCACATTTCCTTTATCCATTCCTTCATTGGTGAACATTCAGGTTGATTTCACATCTTGGCCATTGCAAATAATGCTGCAATAAACATGGAAGTGCAGGTATCTCTTCAACATATTGATTTCATTACCTTTGGAAATATACCCAGTACTGAGATTGCTTGATCATCTGTACAATGTTATCTGTCAATTAAAAAAATCTAAAATTAAAAAAAATAAATTAAATTTGAGGCAAGAGAAAAGGACCAAGAATCTTTTTTTTCCCCCAGCAGACAGCAGGGCTACAGAGGTCTCTGAAATAGTAGCTTCAAAATCCAAACTCTAATGGATTTCCAAATATACGATTTATTGTTGGGCTATAATTCATGATTTTCTCTGAAGTTTGTGTTTGAATCTACTAGGCAGCAACAACTCTCAGCCCAGAGGATTCTATGGGCATAGATCCTTCATTCAGAATATTCACAGTGGCATCACCACCCATGGTTGGATGGTGGATATAAGTAATGTGAGGACGGGGCTTTAGAAATTTCCAAATGTGGACAAATTTTCAAATATTTGTTATGGAGACCAACTACTTAAGTCCGATGTTTACTTTTTCTTCTTTTTTTTCCCGTGTGTTTTCTTTTTTTTTTCAAATTATATATGAGAAAATTCATTTATACATTTATTTTGAGTGAACGTCTCAGAAAACAGGTGGAAAACTTTTTACTTTTTAGAGAAAGCGTGTTCACCATAAAGATGGTGGCAAAAGTGGGAAGAACCAAGCACAAGTGGGCAGCATCTGACTAATACAGCACCAGCGACCCGTGGGCATGTTGGGTTCTCTGAACACGTTTGGGTGTTTCAAAACCAAAAACCCGAAATCTAAAAATCTAAGGGAGTTTCAGTTCTATGCTATTTCTTTTCTACTGTAGTTGCTGACTTTTTCCCCTCATAAAACAGATTTTTATACATGGTGGCCAGAATTTTTGCATCGGAAGGGATCAGATTATTGAGATCCAGGGAGAAGACATACTCTTGGGTTCTGGGCTTGAGCCAATGAAATTACATCATCTTGAAAGTTAACCAAAGCTATTCTTGGCCTCAGGGTTACATAAGCAGTCAGCTTGTGGGTGAGCAGGTATCTGGACTGTTCCCTGAACCATTCAGTACAGTAGCAATTGCTACCATTTATTCAATTCTAACTATGAAACGTGATTAAAATTATTTATATTGTTTCACTTTCAAGATAACTTGATAAGTGAGAAACTTTTATTGACATTTTATGGTTAAGGAAACTGTAACTTAGAGCTGCAGTCCCCAACCCACAGGCTTGGACCAGTACCTGTCCGTAGCCTGTTAGGAACCGGGACACACAGCAGGATGTGAGCATTAGGCAAGCAAGCAAAACTTCTTGTATATTTACAGCCACTCCCCATTGCTCACATCACCACATAATCTCCACCTCCTGTCAGATCACAGTGGCACTAGGTTCTCATAGGAGTGAGAACCTTACTGTAAACTGCGCGTGCAAGGGATCTCGGTTGCACGGTCCTTATGAGAATATAATGCCTGATGATCTGAGGTGGAGCTGAGGCGGCGATGCTAGCACTGGGAAATGGCTGCAAATACAGATTATTATTAGCAGAGAGGTTTGACTGCACAATAAATGTAATGCCCTTGAACCATCCTGAAACTATCCTCCTTCCCACCCACCCAGTCTGTGGAAAAATTGTCTTCCATGAAACCGGTCCCTGGTGCCAAGCAACTCACCCAATGCCATACAGACCAAGTTCAGTAAAGCTAAGATTTGAATCAGAGCTTAGGTCCATCTCTGTCTGGCTCTGAGCCTCTGTTCCTTATACTGCACCAAGAAAGCAGATCTATAAAATTTGTCTTTCCAAAAAGGAGAGGATGGAACCCACACAGACAAAAGCAGAATTCTCTCCATTTTTCTCCAATATAGCTGAAACCCAGAGGTACACATCCACGGGACCAGTGCATACTTGATTTTCTTTTCTGTTCAGCCTTTTCACCTCTTCTGTGGCATCTCATACTCTCCATGAGAGCAGCTTAATGGGCTACCATGTAACCCTCAAGAAACGAGACCTTGTAAAGAATTGTGGGAAGTACACAAGCTGTTCTGTTTTCTCTGTGGGAAGGAACACGCTGAGCCCTGTGAAGATTAAAAGGATAAATGGAAGATTGATAGAGGAGTCCCAGGAGGTGAGGAGAAGACACTTGTAAATAAGCAGGAACACACATGTGGTCCCAGAATGCAATTAAACATGAACAGCTCCTTTGGAGCTAACACGTGGACCAAGACTCTGAATAAAATATCTGGTTCCTATGATATTTCTGGAGATGAAGTACAACCCTGAATCAGTATCTCGATAAAATGACTCCAAATAAATATTCTGACTATTTAAACTATTTGAAGTAATGATTCTATGTAATCATTAATAGTTGATTGCACTGTTCTCTTTCCTTTAGCCAAAACCAAATCCTCAAAATAAAATAAATAAATAAAAAATAAAAAGCCTGAAAATGTTTGTTAATGAATTGCTCTACTACATAATGCATGATGTCTGTAAAGTTTTCAAGTTGTCCAATAAAATTATATGACTCTAGGAAATTTAACATGTGCCCATACACAACCAACAGAGTTAATGCAGGATGCTAGATAGGAAACGTTTACTCTTTGTAAATCCTTTACAATTGCTAAAACTTCAGAAGCAATTAGGTGTGCTTGACATTTGGATTTTAAGGATTTTTCAAGGGTTAGTGACATTAAGGCTCACAAGTATATCAAAATGACAGCCTTACCCCAACTTAAACCATCTTGCCCATCTGCAATAAAATCTCCATCATCCGAGGCCTAGAAAATGTGACGAGCTCACAGACTAAACATTGAACAGTTGTATGCACTCAGCAGCCTTATGACTTTTTTGGTGCCTTTGTGGAATCATCCTGGAAGTGATTTATCTTCATGCTTCAAAGAATCCTAATTCAGAAGTGCTCCAAATGTTTGAGACTATTTTAAGATTATTTTTCTTCTGGTAGTTTAAACGTAAACTCAAACAAATGCCTTCTAGATAATTTTATACTGTTTTAACTAACTGTTAAAGTTCACCTTATGTTCAAACTATTGGTTTCATGCCTACATGCATTTTTACTTCTATGATTATTCTATTTTTGAGAAACCACCTTCTTAATAATACTTATTTTCCAGCTCTTTCTCCCACATCATATAATAGATATGGTCAAAGAAAGTCAGATGTGGAATAAATTAAATTTTCCGTCAGTTCCCATTATAAAAATAGAGATCTGTTTTTGATTTTCTCTATACAGAAAAGAAATAAAAAATACACTAATTGGAAAACTTAGGTTCAATATAAATACATTCAGCCATGACGGTGATTTTTAGTACTAGAACTATCATTCTGGCTCGTTTGCAAACGTGTCTAGCAAATCACTCTTCATTTGTCCTTTGTAGCATTTTGCCTCTCCACAATCTTTCTCTACTGATACTGACAGACTCATTGCTGTCTCTGGACTTTCAGAATGTTTCCTTTCACTTTTTTCACAAGTTACTAGGTGCATTTTGCTCTTCCTTTTTTATTTTTTGCAAGGCATTCTTTATCACAGTGTCCAAGAGAGCTTAGCTACACTGATCAGTAGTAGAGTCATTCATCTAATTGATTCAGCTTGAAAATCTTATTTAAGATTTTAAATTATTTAGGATAAATTAGTTTCCCTCTGCCACATCAGTATTTGAAAACCCTAAAGCCACATGTACTCAAGTGAGTGATAACTATATCCTTCTTCCTTTTTATCCTCTCTCTCTCTCTCCTTTCTCCTCCTTCCCATGAAATCTGTATTTTCAGGGAGTGTTTATTTTCATATAACCATGAAGCATCTTGTCTCACAGGATGACCTGAAGTTGTTTTTCCCCATGATTAAAATATTGTCTAAAAGTTGTACTGTAAGGATCATACTGTAGCTAAATAAAAAGCCTGGTGTTCATTGTAGATGAAAATTGCAGATTGTGAAGGAATATTTCCTTTTCTTGCACATGACTATCTGGAACATGTGCAAGGGGGTCAGAGTAGAGAAGGTGCCGGTGAAATCCTGCAGAGACTCTAGAAGAGGATGTGCTCTATTTGTTGCTTAGAGACCCAAAGGGAGTGGCAGCCTGTCTCCAAAACCACGCTGTGTTAGATATCAACCTTATTCGATTCCTTTTTCCCAACACCACCGCAGCCTCCTGTTGGTGATGGAGCATGAATAGGGTCAGGGAATTTAATGTGTGTGAGTGAGAGAAATGGAGGAAAGGGAGGAGGAAGATTTACTTATTTAATAACATTTTTTATTTAACTATGAAAGTAAACAATATTTTTATGCATTTATGACACCCAGAATTAACTATTAATATTTGATTATTACTAACAGCGAGAGGTGCATGTGTATGTGTGTGTGTATATATAGAGATGGATACTATATATATACTTATATATACATGCACCTATACATATGCACACACAATATTTAGAAAGAATTGTATTAAGTAACATGTATTTCCATTTTTAACAAACAAAATAGTTTATTTAAATTGTATATATGAAGTCTTTTTTCACTTACATTTAGGAATACCTTAATAATTATTAGCATATAATCTTTAATATATTCTATCATGCAAATACTCTGTTGTGTCTCTAATATTCTTTGTTGGAAATTTAGTAAATTTCCATTATTTTCAATATTGCAAAATCTGTGATGAGTGTTTTTGTACAACAGTGTCATGAACTTAACCCCATTTCCATAGGATAAATTTCTAGAAGCAGAATTCTAAATTATGTCAAATTGTAAATTGCCAAATCACTTCCAAAAGTTTATAAAGAAATTTACTGCCCATAAGCACTTTAGAGTTTCTTATCCTATATTTTTAACAGTATCTTTAAAAATATAATCCAGTCTTACTTGAAATTTGAAAAGGTATATACATATTTCAATTTGCAGGAATTTGATTTCCAGTGAAATTAAGCATTCATATTTTTAGCATTTGTATTTATTTTTAATTATCTATATCCATATTTTCTTAAAATATGTAAGAATATTTTATATAATTAAGGTCATTAACCTTTTCTGATCATGCATGCTGCAATTTTTTCAGTTTTTATATATCTCTTTAAATTTATTACATGAACTACATCTCTGCAAAATGTTTTACATCTCAATATTA
Organism: Avahi laniger; assembly: GCA_963575035.1. Lineage (NCBI taxonomy): Eukaryota > Metazoa > Chordata > Mammalia > Primates > Indriidae > Avahi > Avahi laniger. The sequence goes on from CAUYSK010021238.1 coordinate 6,740, forward strand.
CTAATATCGATAATATTAAATATATCAATATTTTATTTTAAGTCTTTCATTTTTAGTGTTTTGAAATGTTTCTTAGATAGATTATCTAGAACCTAATTTTCATCATATTTTAAACAGTTATATATACTGAAATGAGATAAATTATTGTCAATGGGTGAGTACTTCATTTCCCAAGAAAAAGCTCATTCTGTCCTCTATGCTTATTTTAGTTCACTAATAAGAATGTCTGTGAAAATCCAATAAGAAAATGATCCCTTTGCCTACCAAAAGGCAACATTCTAGTTCAGATAGAAACATTTTCATTCATTTACCCAAACATGAGTATAGGTTTATGAAAATGATATGATGTACCACCTTAGTGAATCTTCCAGGAAGTATTTGTTTTAAGAAGCCTGGTTGCTTAGAGCAGGAGGGTTGTGGGGGACATGATGGATTGCTGTCATATAGACCACACAGTTCCCCAGAGCTACCCTCAACAGTTTTACCTTTGACTGAATGCTTCGTGTGTGGTGACTGAGCCACATCTGATGGTGTGTGTGTGTTGACTGAGCCAATATCCCACAGAGGGCTGGAGAATTAAACAACATGATTAAGAATCATATTGCAAATAGTTAATGCTAAAAAATCCCAGGGCAGAAAGAGAAGAAAGGGGAACACAGGAGAACTCGGTGACACTTTGGGAAGGTGCCGCCACAAGAACAGAGGTGTTGCTCCGTCTTGCCGCTCTAAATACTGTCCCTTTATCTTCATTCCCTTGCTTCCCCCTCTCTGCCTGCTCTCTTCTTCACCCCCTCTACTCTCCACTGTCTTTTTTAGTATCAAAACCAGACAGATTGTTTAGAATTTTATGAGGAATTCTTTTTTTATAATTCATGATATAAGGCAAGACATTTCTTCAGAACCTGTTGCTTTCCAGTACAGCTGGAACAATAAGAAATTCACAAAGTGGCCAGATTTTCACAGGACAGAAAGCGCCGACTATAATCCCAGAGGAAAGCATCTCTCACTTTGCCATTTTGCCCTAATCCTGAAAGCCAGCTACGACTCCTCAACATTCTCAACCTTGACAAATCCACCAGCCATTAGGCAACCAGAGGCCCAAATAACATCAGAGGCCTTCTCCCTCTGTGTGCCACTCAATCCCAGGCACACTTATCTGAAAAGTGAAAAGAAAAAATCGCATGGTCACCGTGAGTTGCTTTCTGCTTATAAAACATATGGTCCTGTACCATTGACATTAAAATGCTAAGGGAAAAGTACAATCTTTTATGGAAGAATTGTCCACTTGTTCTTAGAATGACACTGGCTTTATATAACTTATATGGATAAATTCTAAAGATACCACATCTGAATAAGTGAACGTCTGATGAATTGGATCTAAGTCTCTCCAGAGTCACAATAACAGCGGCAACAGCACATGGCCCCATAGGACCCCCTGCACATTGGGTAGGATCAGTTGACTGCAATCTACCAGAATCCATGCAAGGTACATTTATCGCTTGGCTCTCAGGGCCAAGCCACTTCCCCAGACAATATGTCCACAAAAGATGTGTGGCATTTTGACACAGATATTTCAATAGGAGGAACATTTGACTGTCACACCTGGTTCATATTAAGCCTTAAAACAACCACCATTGCCCTTTCAATGTTATTATTGTTTTTTCTTTGTCAAGTAAAATGTTCCATGCATCCTGTCTCATAACCTGACCCTCTTCCAAATAGCTCCTTCTCCCAACTATGGGATGAAATTCAGAAAAGGAGTTTATATTTGAGGGAGTAAGAATAAAGGAGAAAGTCAAGATGAAAGAGAACAAAGAAAAGATAGGAGTGAGGGTTGTGGTTACTGTGAGGGGTGAGCTCAGGATTGAGGTCACTCTCAGGGATGTGGTTGGTTGAGGTCACGGGTAGAGGGAGATCTGGAAGGAAGGATCCCAGAATACCTACAGTACCAGATGAGTCATGTCACAAAGTCCTGCTTTGTCATGAATCACATGACTTCCATGATTTTTGAATTTTTGAGGCAGGTGATGACATCACTAATTTCAAGTGTCAGTTCTGTAGACATGTGCAGGTCCTTTCATTCTTGGATAGCAAATTGAGTATCTCCACGTGTCCTCCAAAATCTCACAAAGGACAGGGAATATAAGAATGTCCAGCATGTCTTGGTTTTCTTTGAAATTTTATATTTTGCTTCTGAGATGAGCACAAATGAAGTACTAAGTCCCACACTCCCTGCATCCCTCCACTGATCTCCTTCCCCAAAGTTCAATTAAATTCTTCCAAAATCTGATTATTACAAAACCCTAAGCTGTGCAATCATTTGCACTGTGGAGCGCCTTCTTTCTAAGGATCTTTGTAAAAGCCCTTCCCCCATCAGGAAGTGATGACATGTTACGTACGTTTACTCAGGTTTATCACAGAATGTGGCTGCCAGAGTATATAATCTTCAGCTTCTGCAGCACTGAAGAGAAATACATCATTCTGAAGTTATCAGTGGCATTTGACTAACGAGCAAAACTCATTGCTTAACAGACTATTTAAACTGTTGTCTCAGGAGTTTCTTATGGCCTAGTAACCTGAATGTTAAGTTTGAGATCATAGCATAATTTATTTTTTAACACAAAATCAAAATCTGTGAAAAAGAAGAGATGTGACAGACTGGAACACAGCATTCAAAATAATATTCTTCCAGCAGTGGTCTTGACATTCTCTTCCCATTCATAAGTCGTAGCAAGCTCCTTAAAGCTATCCTGCTGAGTCAATGTAAAGTTGTTGAAACTGATAAAATGACCAAAAGCACCACATTAATGAACACAGCTGGACTGTGCACCAACCCAACTGAATGAAAATATGAAAAACAACAAAATATTAATAGTAGCATTTGTGTTTGTATTTTGGACTGTCTTCATTTTAATATTAAACATAAGAGTTGGGTAAAAGCATGTATTTTATATAAACTCTTAACTGATTTTGTGCAAAGACAGGTAAAGTAATGGCACATGGTTTATTGGCATAAAATTGTTTTCTCAGTAAACACATTTGTGTAGACACAAACACTTTTGTGTTTGCAAAGTTCTAAAAAGCCAGAGGCCTTTGCATGGGCCTCACTCTCATTCTTCCTACATAAAATATTTTCAGTTTTATCAGTGACTTTTTTTTGCCCCACAATCTAAGGGCATCACGTGATATAAGATCACGGATGGACCAACCCATAAAGTAAGTCTCTTGATTTGACATTTTTGAATTTTTACTAATTGAAAGAGACTAAAATGGTCTTGAACATAAATATGAATCATTCTTAAATGTTTATTAGTACAAATCAACTCATCAAGGAAGCAGGCTTAACAGTTAAGTTGTATTTAATGATTTTAATAACAATAAGCACTACAGATTTAAATATATCTTTATAAGGATTCATACTATGTCACGATAATTCCAGACGTCATTCTATAATATTGCACCTTGGACCCTGATTCATAGCCCATAGAAGCGATAGAACATGTGTGACGTAGTGATGCCAGTTCTCCTTCAATTAGGGGTAGAAGAAGAATTTAAGTGTTGTTCTTCTAATGACAGAACACTCAATGGAGAATTATTCTCACAATGGTAAGCAAAGAAAAATGTCTTGTCTTAGGAAATAACTATTGCAGAAATAATAATAAATCTGCTGCCTCTTTTTATCACCAATTAATTGGAAAACAGATGCCATGTGGTACATTTGCATTTTCTACAGTACTGGCAATTAAAAGTGTTTATGAAAGATATTCCCTTTTATAGATACAAAGGCCAACAAAACAGGTGCACTTGAGCCAAGTTTTTTTTTTTTAAAAGAAGAAGAAACTGCAGTTCACATAAGGACTACAATATTATCCAGGACGATTGGAAAATAGGGCTACTGTTAAAAACTGAAACACAACAGTTTCAATTTTTCTCGAACATTTAAAAACTATGTGTCTGTGTGTCTTAGTTACATCATATTTATATGTAACCAAAACTGTTCACAATGTAAAAGTAAAATTAAAAGTGATTCCTCTCCTCTTATTCTCAGGCACTAATTTTTTCTCTCCTTCTATGACGTCTAAACATTATTTCTGTAACTTATCAAATGTAAACCATTTGAGCTTTATTGCTTTTTATCATCTCCGTTGATGTAGGATGGAACCAAAGTGCTCAGAACCGTGTGTAGGCTCTTGCATGTAGAGCAACCCAGTTTTCAGTCACCCATTGCAATAATTTAATCCTTATCCAGATTCCTCCTGTCACATATTTTATTCTGGGTTATCCCAAAGGTCCTCAGATAAAGTTAATTCGGAATATGTAGACTTATCTTAATATGGACTTAAGTCAAAGATAATTAGAAGATGAACTTCAAAGAGAATTAGAAGAGAATTAGAAGATATACAAAGTACAATATATAATGCATTCCAAACCCCAAAGCAGAGTGCCTTAGACTAACTTGACGTTCAGAGGGGCAAGAGATATGTGGTAACAGCACAAGGATTAGAACCAAAGAGAACTACTCTTAAAGCCTAGATGCACGATTTATCTACTGTACAAATATATATATATTTATATGCAGTATTTGTGTCTAAGCTGCAGAGTAATTCAGGAATTATAACATAGACTCATAGCACGGCCATGACAACTAAATGGAAGAATGATCAAAAAGTATTTAACTTAGTGCTCGACAGATAGAAAATACTCTGTAAATGGAGGCCCTGCAAATAATCATGATTGAAAATTTTCTATTATTTTACTAAGGTAGTTTTTGTTTTTCTATTTTTATTTGTTTTGACTGGAGAATGGTTCAGTATCATTCCCTCTTATTATGGTTTTAGGCATTTTGGCATTTAACTGCAAAGGGAGCTACACTTCAAGTACCGTCAATACACTGAGTAAATTAAACCGTATATTTCATAAACATTCATAACTTTTTTCAAGTGGCATATAGATGAAATTGTAATCAATAAAATACAAATTAACTTAAGAGTGTTAATTGTTTATGTAATAGTTGTGCTTTAAATATTCTTTGCTTGAGAAATATGTAATCTCATAATACTATTGTGAAGTCCATTATTCTTCGGTCATAAAAAAAGAGATCCCCCAAAGTGAGAAATCTGGAAGTCTCTGTATAAAAAACTGAATGTTGGTTCTGTTTGAATATGACTTAAGAGTGTTGCTTCATCTAGTAAGGATTTGACCCATAGGTGTCAAATATGTTCGTTGCTTCCTCATCCTGCATCTGTGGCAGAATTAGTAACCAGCTATGTCATTCTTTTCCATTGAGTCTAGTTTGACCTCGTCTCCTTAAGAGAGTGCTTCAAGCAGCCACTAACCGCAGCATGTAGTTGACACAAAAGATAAAATCTATTTTCTTAACACAAGCTGTCTTTCCAAGATCCTACTAATTTATACAATAGCAATAATTCATTGAAAAGTTTAAATCTATTTTAACCCTTTTATAGCACATACCAAAGATCATGTTTAACTATTTTCAAAATCATTGTTGATGCTTCTAAAATCTTAAGAAGGTATCAAACATAATTCAAAAAATCATAGATAATATATGCATAGCACCTTTAAAAGGGATAATTATGAATTAATGAAATGGAAATAAAAATGTATATGCAAATATACATATAAAACCCTTAGAAGAGGATATTTATTATTATAGAAAATTTCATATAGGTTTGTAATTTTTCATAGTAAACAAAAATTAACTGCAAAAATCTTGTGAGTTAATTAAAAGTACAGAAATTAGATTGTCTATAAGCTAAATATACAAATAGTTTTTTGTAGGTTATAAATTGTCAATTAGAAAATGGTTAGAAAATGTGAAAAAAATCCATTAACAGCCCTAAATTGGAGTAGACCTATATGAAGAAAACTATAAACCTTAAACAAAAACGTTAAAGAAGATATAAAGAATTGGAGAAACAGGTTATATTCCCAAAGATAAAAAGTGAATATTATAAAAATTCCAATTCTTTCCAACATAATATATAAAATGAATGAAATTTCATATGAATTTAATGGCTTTTGATGGTGAATAGCAAGGAAGGAGCAGAGATGGCATAATAAAACTGTCTTAGTTCGTTCAGGTTGCTATAACAAAATTGATAAATTGGGTATTTTATGAACAAGAGAAAGTTACTTCTAACAGTTCTGGTGGCTAGGAGGCCAAGATCGAGATGCTGGTAGATCTGGTGTCTGGTGAGGGCCCAGTTCCTAGTTCAGAGATGGCACCTTCTTACTATGTCCTTTCATGATGACAAGAACAACCTTTCCTAGGCCTCCTTTAGAGAGGTCTGAATTCCCTTCATGAGACCCTCAAACCTCCCAAAGGCCTCACCCCTTAATGGCATCATTTTGGGAGGCAAGACTGCAATATATGAATTTTGGGGAGGGGAGCATGCCAACATTCATACTATAGCAAAAACTATTCTGAAGGTTTATTTATATAAAATTTATATTATATAAAAATACACTATTGTTACAAAATTGAAAAAGAAAAATAAAGTGGTTGGAGTCTTCTTCTTACCAGATATTTTAAAACTGCAGTGCTTAAGAGTCAGTTACTATTGCATAAATAGATATTTCAGGTCAATGAATTTCAATGGATAGCCTGGAAAACACACACACACATGGGCACATATATTCACACACAATTATAAATATGTAGTCAGCATGTATTAATTTATAATAGAAATCTATTACATACACTTTCATGTATATAGTAATATTTATAGGTATAATGTATATAGGGGTAAATATAATTATAGTTTTATATATGTATAAGTATATCAAATAGAAATAATATATTAATAAATATATGAGGCATTTTATATAAACAGTTATTTAAATGTGGTAAATATATAATAGAAGAATACATTTGATAAAGGAAAATGACTGGAAGGAAATTTGTGCAACTGAAAAGTAAAATTTCTCTAAAGTGGGGTAAAAGTAATTACTTGTATGTTCTTTTTTATGTTTCTGTTTTCAAAACTTTCCACAATAAAGATGTATTATACTTTTAACATGAAGTTTTAAAACAAATATGGAAAATTCCAGAAAAACTTTCATCCACCGAGCAAGATGAACTTCCTCATTTGAAGATCTAGCAGTCTAATGAGAAAACCAACCTGACATGATGGGGAAATGCAATAGCAGCCCTGGGTGTGACGGTGCCTGTGAAAACAAGAGGCTCACTTCACAGGGCAGGCCAGGCTTGAACTGAGTTCCAGGCCATGGACAATGAGAAAAGAAAATTCTAGAGAGAGGGTGTACTCATCACAAGGGCACAGGGGCATAGGCAGAGATGTCAACCTGGGATTGAAGGCAGGTGTGTTTTTCACTTACAAAATGTGCAAAGAATCAGTGAGCAGGACTACAGAGACCCAGAGACCTTTATAGACAGAAGTGGAAAGACTAGGGAGTTGTAACAGGGGCTCTAGCTTCTCTATTCTATGGGGAGTTAACTGATGGGTGGGACAAAAATAACTGATACGACTTGAAAAAATGGTAAAAGGTTAGCACGCTCATTCTGAGTAAAGCGAAAAGGAGTCTTACAGGTACAATTCCAAGGGGTGCAGAGTAGCCCTGGATACTGGGTATTCAAGGAGGCACTCATCTTAGCAGTGGGTGCAGCAAGTTCCCACGAATCCCAACTACTTAGTTACTTCTGTGATTCTAATAAACCACACACTCTGCCATCACACCTGGAAGGCATGCAATCCACGTACATGTTTTGAGCTGCTGCCAAACGATCACAGTGTATCAGATGATAAAAACTCATTAGTTGTTACTTTTGTTACTTATATTCATGAACATCAAACGGTTTGATGCACCCATTTAGAAAACATGTCTAGAAGCACCCCATACTGGATGCAGTTCATATATCTATAATGGCCATACTAAAGGGAAAATATAAATAATAATTTGGAAGCCAGCCATTTATTCTCAGGCAAAGAAAGTAATTTTGTGTTACTTTCAACCTGTTATAACTTTTGTTATTCTCAGTCAAAAATATATTTAAAAGGATATCTAGGATCAATTAGGTAAAATGATGGGGAGAAAGTCAGTCTCACACAACTTAGCCATTAATTATGTAATGTTGCATTGTAAACAAATCATTTCAAGTGCACTAATCTTGCCCTACCCACAGCAGACTGGAATATATTTCATATTCCTTTCTTATCTCTCAAAGTGCTTGAAACAGAGCTAATTCTTTGGGAATCATTGCATTTCTCTCTCTCCACTTCCTTAAATGCAGACTAATTAGAGAGGGAAATTATTCATTGTTTAAAATAATCCTTGTTGTTTCTCTTCTTCATTCAGGTGAAAAATTATGCATTTCAATCTCTTTGGAGAAGAGTAGAGTCATTTTATACACTGCAAGATACTAAGGATCATGAAGACGAGTTTCTCTTCTTAAGCTATTGGTGCTGATCTAATAGAATGGAACAAAGGCCCCCAGGAATTGTGAGGGTAATTAATCTCAGAGCCTATATCTTTAAAGAAGGAAGAAAAGAGAGAACGAGAAAGAGAGAATGTGAGAAAGAGAGAAAGAAAGAGAGAAAGAAAGAAAGAAAGAAAGAAAGAAAGAAAGAAAGAAAGAAAGAAAGAAAGAAAGAAAGAAAATCTGTACTAAAAAGAGCAGTTTCTCATTCTATAAATAACTGTTCTTGCTTGAATACACCAGACAGTCCCATGACTGTTCCTAAGCAAGTGATATTCACATATAGCTGAAGTTTTATTCTGTCTTCAAGAAGCAACTCAAAATCCTCCCTTTAGGAACTCTCATAACACTTTGCACATAAAGTCCTCTGTTACATCAAATCCCATAGAAATCAGCTTGATGAGCATCTTATCAATACACACCATGTACACGGCAGTAGAGTGAAGAGGCTGGTGGGACTGCTTGATGGGCAGGGACCTGGAGCTATTCTTGACTCCATCACTTCCTCTGTGTGCAACCTGTTTTCTCAGTTTGCAGCTAAGCAGGGGGTGCTATGGCATAGTCTCTTCACACTTGGCAAACCATAGGATACCAGAATCATGAAATTTTAGAACTACGTGGAATTTGGGACAGCATCTAGTCCAAATATATTTTCAGATTAAGGAATTCAAGCCCAGGAGGAAGAGTATCTTATATAAGTTTAGTTGGTATAAAGACAACTAAATAGCAAAACCTTACCTGGAGGGACAGAAGAAGGTAACCAGGGAGGAGAAGGTGATGGTTAAAAAAAGATTAAGAAAAAAGACTAAACTGAAAGGATCACAAGGGAAGATACAATTAGAAGAAGAAATAAAAGCAACTTAAGGGCTCAGAGATTGGGTTTAGTGATATTGCCTCTAGAAAGAAAAAAAAAAAGAAAAAAGCATTTTAACAGGAGGTGCATTTCATTTATTTCCCTTCACTAGGCAGTAAATTGTGTTTCTAGCATTTCACATAGAAATTAATATCAAAACCAATATTTTTAGAAACTTGCATTCCCTATAAATTTCATCCATATTTTTGGTACTCTTGGAATGATTGCAGAGACAACCTGGTGTTGGTTTCATAATGAAACTCTCAGCTCCAACTAACAAATTTTTCTCATACATATATTTGCCAACATATTTATGCACTAGAAATTTTGTCCTAAAATTTCTTTCCTTTACTGTACTTCAACAAAAAGATGATAACAACGAGAACACAATGATGAGGGTATGTCAAGGGTACACAGGAGCTCTCAATGGCCAAAGCTAGAATATTTGAGCAACAAATAAAGAAAGTAGTATCGGATTATAACTCAATTGCAAATAAATATCCATGAGTCCATACTGATATGAATCAGTGATTGAATAAACAAAGGAGGGAAAACAGATAAATCTCTCATGCAGTAGATTTTCAAATTATTTACATAGATACCCTTTCCTCGAGGAGGTGGAGAGTAACACCCCACTCCTTAAGTGTGGACAATACATAGTGACATCCTTCCAAAGAGGACGGTACGGAAGAGGGAGTGGGGGAAGTAGCTTTAAAGTAGAGAAAACTAACAAACACTCCCTCAGCCAGGTGATCAACAGTGATAACTCATGTTGATAGTACATGTGTGATGTGATGACAATGGCCTTTAACTCTATGTTTTTTCCTTCCCCAAACCCATAAATCACAGCCTGATCATGAGAAAAACATCAGAAAAATTCAATTGAGAGAAAATCTACAAAATACCTGATAAGTACCCCTCAGAACTGTCAAGGTCATCCACAGAAAGGGAAGTCTGAGAAACTGTCACTGCAAGAGGAGCCCAAGAAGCCACGGTAACTAAATGTAATGTCACCCTCTGCAGGACCGGAAAAAGGACATTACATAAAATCTAAGGAAGGCTGAATAAAATATGGACTTTAGTGAATAACAATGTATAAACATTGATTCACTAACTGTGACAAATACACCATGCCAATACAACATGTTAATAATAGGGGAAACTGGGTATGAGGTTTATGGGACCTCTCTGTACAATCTTTGTAACTTTTCTGGAATTCTAAATCTATCCTAAAATATTCAGTTTATTTAAAAAATTAAAAGGCCTTTATTTAGTTTTCAAATAACATTAAACTCATCTAAATAACTAAACTTGCTTCTTGTTAAATCTCCCCCTCCCCCACCCCAGGATTTTCATTAGAATTTTATGTGACTGCTTACATGGGCTTGTATAAGGAAAGAATCAGTGCCATTTTTCATGTTTTGATTTGAAAACAGGTTTCCTGACATTTCAACCAATGAATAGATGTTCAAAAACAAACTACAGTGACAAAATATTATTGTACTTTCTGAACCTCAGACAGCATGGGCTGGAGTATCACCCAAGTCTATAAGTTTAATGCCTCAAGCAGGAGTTATCCTACGGAGCACTATAAATATATATGACTGCACAGTGAACAGAATATTTTAAAAAGCTTGTCTAACTACAAATCTAAAATAGGCTGTAAGCCTGCAAATATGAACGTAGCTTGACTACAGTCTCTAAGGCGCAGAAGAGGGGAAAGACACTAAAAGCTATGGGATAACAAGACACATTGAGATTACATTCTTGGCTAATAACTTTTCCTTTTGCCTGTTACTTTCCTCCTGGTATTTGAAGGGCACAGGGAACAAAATTTAATTGAAAATGGGAATTCCTAATATGATTTAAATTCTCAATAGATAAATGAGTGTATCAGAAAAATTTTACTAATCTTTTATGTTGCTAAACATAAGAAAAAAGTAAACCCTGGGTATATTATGCGTAAGTCTTCTCTATTCTCAGGGAGTTAAGACAAAGCATAACCAAAACCAAGATGGTAGGAAAGTGTTTTCCTCTGTTCCTGTTGGGACAGCTTCCAGTCCAAGGGACAGTCTAAGACACAGAATTTAAAGTAGTTCATTTGTCATTTAGATAATAGGATATTTTATTTTCTTTTTTGAAGTAGGTGATTAGTGCAGTTTAATTTATGGATATATTTTAAGGTTTTCTCTTTCTGAATAGAGGAGAAAATTAATATGAGATTCCTGTGTTCCTTAAACAAATTAAATATGAAAATCTTCTGATAAATTTTGAACATAGAAAGGCTACTTTGTTAGTCCTAGTCTAAAATTACATTTTTCATTTTTTTATCTGAAGAAATAGCATCACAAAAAAAGAACTCTGAATTATCTACGTAATTTGACATGCAATATTTCAGAGACAAAAAATATCTATCATAGAAATCCTATTTCAATTTCAGTCACTGGAAGTCCTAACAGTCTGAGACATGCCCTTCATCTAGAAGCAAGTGGAAATATGATGGGCCCCTAGGGAGAAGGATATTCAAAGAATATAATGGTGTCTTCACACATGTTTGAGCCTTATGCACTGACCCCTTGGCAATAGCATCTGACCATAGTCTTCATGCATTATAGTTTAAAACAGAGCACTTCAGCTCTCCCACTTTCTTCATCTGTCTGACTCTACTTCAACTTTCAATTGCTTAAAATCAACTTAAAATCAATTGCTCCAAGAGGCCTTTTTTGAACCTCTCAATTATGGCAGCTTATCTTTTAACACATATATGAACACACGTACACAGAGTACAGTATTTCCTTTTGAAATTCAGAAATTATGTGTTCAATATTGATCTGACTCTTCAAAATCATAAATTGCAATAATTCTATTACTTGCCCTGATGATGTAACTAATACTAGATTACACTTCTCACCATAAACAATTATAAAATTGGATAAAATATGAGACAACTGTTTCTGTACATTAAAAAAGCAATATAATATTGCAATCTTTGAGAAAAGGGAAAAATACAAGAGGATATTTATAGCATTTTTATTAATTATAGCCAAACCTGAAAATAACACATGTTCAAAAACAGATACCACAAATAGTGACATACTTATAGAATGGAATACCATCTGTGTAATAAAAAAGAATGAACATAAAAAAATTATGAATCTTGCAAATGTTACACTACATGAAATCAAAAGATGTTAGACACAAAAGAATATGGATTGTAGGAGTCCACCTCTATGAATTTCTAAGACAAGCCAAACTGTTATATGTGTATAGAAATCAGGACAGAGGTTGCCCATGAAGAGTGGAAACTAACTGAAAGGAAGCATGTGGGAACTTTGTTAGGTGATGGATACGGTCTGTACCTTAAGTGGATTGTTGGTTAGTGACGAAAAGCTATTCCTCTATTCACAACCCTCCTGACACCAAATGTGGAGGTTTTTTCCCCACTCCACGCAACTGAGTGTCCAATAATTAAATTCAATTCTGTCACTACCAGAGTTAGAACAGACCCCATAGGTTAAAAGCTCACTTCACAAGACTGTCTTCTCCCCACTTCACATGCCAATTGCAAGTAGTAGACCCCAGGGTGTCCACATTTCTGTCCAATTTGTCTACAAATCAGTATTTTACCCAACCTCATCCTCAGTTTCAATAATGTTCTCTACCAGCTCACAGAACTCGAAGAAATATTTACTTACATTTACTGATGTATCATAAAGGATATACAACTCAGCTCTTTGAATGCTGTATTTTAGGGATTTTTGTGGTGGCTTCAACATGGAGCCAGATCAATTATTAGCTCAAGTCAATCTCCAGCCCCTCTCCCCTCCTTGGAGGATGGGGTGGCACTGAAAGTTCCAAGCTTATAATCATCCCTTGGTTTTCTGATGACCTGCCCCTATCCTGACACCATCCAGGAGCCCAACACGAGTCATTTCATTAGAACAGAACATGTTTCTGTCAGAAAATTCTGAGGGAGTTAGGAGCTCTATGTAAGACACTCTATCAATTCCATCATCCAAGGAATTACCAACGCTTTAGGAGCTCTGTGTCAGGAGCCGGGACCAAAGATCAAATATATATATTTCTTACTATGTCACAGTCACACAGGTGAATATACTTGCCAATGTTCATGCAATTGTATGCTTGATATCTGGGCATTTCAATATACGTAAATTTTGCCTTAGTTAAAAAGCAGAAACAAACAAACAAAATCTGTAAGTTCCTTGTAGTAAGAACTATTGTCTACTTTACCTTTTCACTGAAATTTCAAGAATGATTACAGTGCTTAGTATATATTAAGTACACATTAAACACACGTTAAATGAAGTATTTTGTTAAAATAGAACAGCAAGGCCTAATCCTCATCAGTGCATTGGATTCTACAGAGAAATATGTTGATTTCACTCCTGGAATTGGGGTTTCTTTATGTGACTCCCTCTTTCTTGGTACTCATAACTCGGTTCTCAGAACTCTATTCACGCCATTGAGAATCACGAGAATCAAACTCAAAGGGGACATGCAGAAGTGGTTTACCTTTCAAAGTAACATAACCTTCATTAAATGGCATATAAAAGTTTATGACTGATGACATTTATTTTGATTATTGACACAGTAATTGGGATTCTTGAGGAATAATTAAACTGATTGAAAATGTCCTGATTGGTCGAGAGGTTAACATTTATAATTAATGGAAAATTACAATGGTTTACAAAATGATATACTCCAGAATTAAAAGTGATCACCCTAATTATTGTGCTAAGCTCTTGAATGAAGGCCGAAGTAGCCAGTAATGACAATTTCCTTCATATAAATCATATATACATATGTATGTTTAAAATTTGGTTCAGTTTCCATTAGTTTAATTTTTTGAGAGGCTTAATCCTCAAAAAGTACATTTTTACTTATTCAGGAAGTGATTCCAGTCTTGATGGGATTTATTATAAAAAACTAATAGAATATTTCATCAGTAGTGAGGGCCCGAACTAAATGTCAAATTTTTATTGCTTTGAATATTAATGGCATGTCCTATGAATTGTTTATCATGAGGATCGAGAATACTTTGATTATTTATGGTAATTTTAATTTTATTTTTCAAGGGACCTTTACACACCCATTATGTAATAACTTTATGATTCAAATAGGAAAACTATAAAAATATCAATCTTATTTATGAAGAAATTGAGACACAAAGGTTACCTGAGCTACCAAAAGTTATAGAATTGTTTAACGACAAAAAGCAGGAATAGGGCATGAATCTTCATGTGTCCCATTGAGAGTTTTTTCTACCAGCTTATAATGCTTCTCGGGTAACATAACTCCGTGTCAAAACTGATTTCTGCAATATCAGTGAGTCTATAACCGAGAATAAGGTAATTTTGATTGAACATGTTCTTTGTTTCAATTTGAGGTGACTTTAATGATCATATCATTCTCAAAACATTTTTGTTGAAAGTTATTGCATTTAATTTTATTCTTCATCATAATCATCTCAGGAATAAGAAAGATATAAAAGCTACATCACCATTCAGCCCCTGTCTAACTCTCCAGTCCTGTTTCTCATAATTCCTTACCCAATACAGTTGCCCAACAAACAAGAAGCGATTGCTTATAATTCTCAGCACAATGTCCATGTTGTTTCTCATTAATGTGTTTGAGTGCAGGTTTTCCTCTATCTAAGACACACTCTTCTATTCTACACACCTGTCTTCACATGAATAATTCATGCTCTGTCTACCATAAGGGCATAATCCACAACATAAAGCTATAATAACTATGAACCATTATATGACAAACCATTCAGCATATCTATCTATCTATCTACGATAATCTTGAGAAAATGAAAGGAAAAAATGTAGCAGAATCACAATCATAGTAGGAGAAAATATTGATATACATCATCTTAAATAAGGTGAACCCAATAGAAAAAGAACCATGGGATGTCTGAATATATATTAAATGAACTTGAATAGATGTCTGTCGATTTCTCACTAAAGAAAATTAAAAATAGGAAAAAGGTCAATTAAAAGTGCTTCGAGGCAGGACTACTGTTTCTTGGTAAATGTGGATGTTAGGTTTGATTGAGGCTTGTAGTCATTAGTGTTGGTTACCAAGTATTTCTTACTTTCTTCCTTTTGGAACATAGGTGGTTTCCATGCCTCTCCTCGAAGTTAGGTTTGGGCACATGACTTACTTTAGCAAATGAACTACATTTCTCTTTTGGGTGGAAGCTTGATGACACAGTATTATGTTTCCTCATGTTCCCTTTGTACTATCTTGAAGATCACAGAAATCTGGAAATAAAACCATGTAGACCTGTATTCCCATGTGGACTATGACTTGAGAAAGTCAAACCTTTGTCACATCTATGAGACTTGGGGGTGTATTTATTTTCGTGGGTTACCATTTATTTATCCTAAGTTATAACTTTTCATTAGTTATCAAAGTGAAACTAAGAGGAAGATTATAAATTCAACATAAATTAATTGAAAAATAGGTAAAGTTTTTCTTAGCATTGCATCTTGTGCCTTTATAACCTGTGTGCACATATATTAATCGTTCAATGAAATCAAACCAGGTGATGCTCTGACAAACCAGAAGCATCCTTTGTATTTTCAGGGGGAAAGCATGCTCAATATTCAGTTTTAAATGTATACCTCTTGTTATAAGGGACATCTCACGGGTGGAAGTGTGGCCACCATCAGATCGTGGTCTCTTCAAACCTCCTCTACCACTTCCCAGAATAGAACAGAATGTGGGAGGCATGGAACAGAAATCTGGAGGAATGCAGTCAGCTTCAATGTTACGTTTACGTAGGGAATGTGTGCAAACTGCTTTACTGCATCACCTGCTTTGTCTTTTCCTTTCCTTTTCTCTTTCTGTTTTTTATATTTTCTCTACCTCCTCTCCCTGCTAGCTGTCTAAAGAAAATGAGAATGAGATAGAATTTCCTCAGTAGAGGAAACCACTGGACCCAGATCCAAACTCATACTTGTTGCAACAGTATATCTTGTAAAACTACAAAAAACAAAAACAAAAATCTCCAAACTGCCTCATTTTTCTTGTCCCAGACTAGGCAGTAATGTACTGACTTATTTTGTGACGATATACATTATCTTCCTCTTCTCAGGTCATGACTTCTAGTAAAGGAAAGAAGTAGCATTACAATGTCTGGTGGGAAGTGTATTGGAAGTTGCTCACCATCTCCAGGCATTTGGCAGGTCATAGAGAGGGGTGCAGAGAGCTGCCTTTATTCTTTCTTTTGGGTTCTGTATTATACTTCAGACGTTTGCCCTTCACCATTGAGCGTACACTGGCTTCTGCTGTTAGATAACTGGACTCCAAAATTTGCGTGTACAAAAATTATCTGACTCATTCATGAAAAATTCCCTGGCCTACTCCTAGGAGATTTCATTTTTAGGTTTGAGGTGAGTCCTAGTAATCAACAATTTAACCAATAGCACCTTCTTTCCCAGGGAGATGCTGAGATAGGTGATCTGAAAATAACTCACTTGAAAAATTCTGGGTTAGAGAATTGGGTTTATTGTTTTACATATAAATTATTTTCACTATGGTTTATCATAGAGTTCCCAGAGGAAATATATAGGCATGAAGTGAACACATGTGTTCTCAACAACTTTAATTAAAAGAGTGGCATGCATATTTTGGTGCTATTAATAAAAACAAAATTGATTTGCTTTTCTGGATAATTGGATATATTAAAACTGCAATACTTTCCCTCTATAACTTAACTCTATGAATTCTGCATAATTTTCATTTTATAGATATTGAAATGTATTGTGAATTCCTTTACAGCAAAAAGAATGACTTAATGTTTTAGTGTTACTTTTGGTTTTCTTTCTCTGTTTGTTTAATTTTAGCATGAAGCATAAAAAAATGGCATAAATTGAATGTCAGATAAAAATATGACACATTAAACTAAATTGACTTCAATCTTTTCCTTAAAGTATTTTGTTTTATGATGGTGAATACCACTATATGATAGAAACATTCCCAAATATGCCATATTTCAAGGACGGGAGAACTTCTCTTAAATGCACATATTTTTTGAATGATACATATGAAATATATTAAGGTGAAATAAAATACCAAAGGTAGGTTGCTTTGTTTTTGTAGTTTCAGTAGTTTCCAGTCACTTCTGCTCCTGTTCCAAGAACTATGACTAAGCTGTGTCTGCCTGCATGATACCATTAAATGTGAGTACTAGCAGTTTCTGTGATGCCCACCTAAATTTCTTACCATCTGTTTATTTGCTCTTACATGAGACATGTATCAGGTATTTATCACAAGCTGATTATGTAAAAAATGAAAAGCAAAACCCCAAAATGAATTTTCCTTCTAAAGCTGATATGATAATCTACAAAAATGATCATAATGCAAAACAGTAAGTGCAATGGTCAGCTTCCAAGATGACACTCACCGATCACCTCCTGGTTTTTACATTTTGTTTAGTCCCCTTGCATACTGAATTGTAGCTGCTTGTGTGATTAATATGATACCCAGGAAGTGGCTGTGAATGACTCCTGAGCCTTAGTCATAAGAAACTTTGGTAGGTCCTGTCTTGCTCTTTCTTGGATCTCTTGCTCTGGAGGAAGCCGGTTGCATGTTGTGAAGACATTCAAGCAGCCTATGGAAGAGTTGTGTAGACAGAAAATGAGGCCTGCTCTCACCACCTAACTGACACCAGCACCATATAAGGGCCAGTGTGGAAGCCAACACTCTAGATCCAGGCAAGCCTACTTCCTGACTACAGCTCCATGAGAGACCCTGAGATAGAACCTCCTAAGCCACTTCTGAATTCCTGACCCATAGAAACTGTGAGATGATAAATGTTTTAATCATTTTAAGCCAGTAAATTTGGAGTAATGTTTTGCAGCAATAATTAATAATAAGCAAATCTATTCTAAGAAAAATTCAAAATATTATAGAGGTTATGAAGAAACATTTCATGGGAGAAATAGCATTGGAATGAAACTTAAAAAAAATGGTATAATTTAGAAACGCAAAGATGAGAAAGAAGGCCATCGTAAGTAGAAGAACAATGTATGCAAAGCTATAGAGATGATGATTTGCAAAGGATTAGACAAACATCGAATTGTTTTGTTTGACTGCAAGATTAGTCCCTCCATTTGCTTCAAGATGGTGAGTTTTGTGGTGTTCAGACTAAATTAGGGCTGTCTCTTATTTGAAGCCAAGGGAGAGCTAAATACATAAAGCTGAGCATAAAATTATAATTACATAGGGAATTTGAGGGTAGTTTAACAATGGAAAATCTGTGAATGCAATTCAGTATATTATTGGATAACAGGAAAAAACAAAATTATATTAATTTCTGCAAAGAAAAATCTTTTGATAAAATTCAACATGCATTTTTGCTAAGAATTCTTAGAAAACCTAGAAATAGAAAGAAACTTCTTTAACCTGAAGAGGGGGTAGCTATGCAAACTCTAGAAAGCATAATTCTTGTGGCATATTAGACTTATTTATAGAATAAGGCAGTGTATTAGCTAGAAGAGTGCACACTGCTGTTAACAGATCAATCCCAGGTTATCAGAAGTTTAGCACAATACAACCTTATTCCTTACTTATATCATAGATGACTGAAATTGTTCCTGGCAGAGTGGACCCTCACATGGCCATTAAGGCTCTTTTCATTTTAAGACTCTGCTATTTTTTAGGCCTTTGGAGTTTTCTCCTGCAGAAGTGGAAAAAGAATAGAGGATCATGTGTGAGAAGTTTCTGTGGAGGTTCCTGGAAATGGCATATGCCCACACTGCTTTCATTAATAGGTCATATTGCCACAACTACTAATAACTATTAATAAAAGAGGTTGGGAAATCTAGATTACTTGGAAGAAGACCCTAGAAAAAAGAGATGAGTTTGCTGATCATCTAGTAGTTGCTGACTGAGTTATTCTTTCACCATTACCAAATACCTTTTTCATTAAAACATACTGAATTAAAGCATTAACTTAAACTCTTAAATTAAACTGTTTTATTAGAGCATCACATATAAAACATACCCACCCTTGTCCCCAAGGGATACAAAGCAAAGTCCTGTCTTGTGAGAAATTCAGTTCAAAGTTTGGATTCCAGGTGATATGCATTCCTCTTCATCAGGTCTGGATGTGGCTCTTTGTCATCTGGGGATTTATGAATTAAAAGACAAAGCATATATTCCCTCCCACCCTCACCTTCACTGTTGCCATGAAGGAACATGGGTAGAGTAACTGCAATAAACAACCATTCAAGAAAGACAAAATGGAAGACACATGCCAAGCACTTCGAAGCAATGAGCAAATCCTGCTGCATGAGTATTACAAGGGTCTCTCTACCTGATGGTGGAATATTTCCTTGGCTAGACCCTAGTTCTGCTCTTTGGGAGGAACCATTTTGTCCTTGGTACTCTTAGAGATTCCTTTGTATCTGAAGTGAGTTGGGAAGTGTATAATCCTTGGGGGCTGTATAGAAATTGGATCCTGGTTACTGCTATGTAACTTTAGGGGCTCAAGGTTTGTGTTAGAGCCCAAATGGTCAAAGGCATTTTTATTCCAGTCTTGCAGTATCTTTCAATTTGATTATCTCAATAAAACAGTAGGGGAAAACTATGGCAGTGCCTTGCATAGTAAAACATGTGCTTACCATATGACCTAGCCATTGTACTCTAGAGCACTGATCCCAGTGAAGTGAAAACACATGTTCCCTCAAAGATCTGTAAAAAAATGTGCATATCAGGTTTATTTGTAACAGCCAAAAACTGGAAATGATCACCTGTCCTTCAACAGGTGAATGATTAAAGAAACCGTGCGCTACCTCCATACCAAGGACTACTACTCGGCAAATAAAAGGGACAAACTATTGATACATGCACAAAATAGACTGATTTTGTATTTGTTTCCTAATGCTTCTGTAATAAATAGCCACAAATATAGTAGCTCAAAACAACAAAAATTTATGTTCTTACAGTTCTGGAGGTGAGAAGTATGAACTCTAGGTGGTAGCTAGGCTGATTTCCTTCTGGAGGCTTCAGGGAAGAATCTGTTTTCTTCCCCTTTTCAGCTTCTAGAAGCTGCCTGCATTTGTAGGCTGTGACCCCTTCCTTGAATCTCTCCAACCTCATGCTTCCATTATCACATCTCTTACTTCTCTTTGACCTCATCCCCCTTTATAAAGACCTTGTGGGCATATGGAGTCTACCTGGATAGTCCAGGATAACCTTCCCGTCTCAAGATCCTCAACTGAATCACACCAGCAAAGTCTCTTTTGCTATATCTGCTATATTCATAGGTTCAGCTCTAAGAACATGGACATCTTTTGAGGTGGGGGAGCATTATTCTGTCTACCATAGATCAAAGGAATTATGCTGAGTGAGAAAGAGCCATACTCAAATGTTATATATTCATGAATCCATTTATATAACAAAATACCTCTTTATTATCAATGAAGATAAAACTCAAAAATGTAGCTCACATATGCTAAAAAGACTCCAGAATTAAGCAAATTCAATTGCCTTTTCAAAAGTAATACTAGCACAAAGTCGCAGGCACAAACTTGTGCTTACTGCAGTCAGACCCACTCCCAAGAAGAAGGTGAGAGAAACTGAACTCAACATGCCAACATTTTCCAATCTGCCAATTACTCCATCTCCCAAGTTGTGTTAGGCCACTTGAGTACTCCTTGTATGAAAAGAAACAAAAGATATAGGGAAGAATTCTTCTTCCTAACATTCATAATGTTTAATTCTGTTTAGTAGTGAGTTTATGAGCACCCTGTACTTTTTGAAAGTTTTAAGTCTTTCACAATAAAATTAAAATTGAAAAGAATCAAGAGAAGGCAATAGGACTATAAGAAGAACATTACAGAGAGCTTTAATGACAATTATAGATTCGGGAGTTTTGAGGGAAGGAAATAGGGAGCAATTGAGACTTTGTAATCAGGGTGATAACAAGTTCAGAAATGCACTAAGAGATGACAGCAATGACTTTACAAGAAGGATTAAGGGTGAGATGTGGCCAATCAGCAAGAAGACGATTGCCATCGTTCATCCTGGACTAGGTCAGTGACCACAGGGAAAGAAAATGTAGACACTTAGGAGAACACTCTGGTGAAAGTATTAGGGAATTTCAGCTTCACAACTTTTTATCAAGCAGCCCCTGGCACAATGTAAATGTTCAATAAAACATGGAAACAGATTAGTTATGTGAGAGAGAAGGAAGCATTCAAGATGAGGTTAAAATTTAATGACCTGGGCAGCTTTGAGAACATTAATCTGAAGAAATTGTGAGTGAGGGTATTAGTGGGTAGGAGAATTGACTGTG
Source organism: Avahi laniger (assembly GCA_963575035.1). NCBI lineage: Eukaryota > Metazoa > Chordata > Mammalia > Primates > Indriidae > Avahi > Avahi laniger. The sequence goes on from CAUYSK010021238.1 coordinate 28,385, forward strand.
GGTTTTAGACAGTCTTTGCCAGCTTAAGTCCTCATCCAGCTACATAGATAGATGAGGCATTCACTTATAATATATTAAGAGAGTCAAAAAGTCCCCATGTTTCCCAAAGACCTCTTCTTACAGTCCTGCTATTTAAGACTTTCAATAAAATTTCTTATTTTCCCTTCATATAAAGCTCATATTTTGCAAGGTCAATTTTATTCTTATGTGTGGTAATAGTTTCTACTGAGATGATAAATGATATCTTTTTATCCATTATAAAATGATAATTAGCTATTGCCAGTCTTTAGGAAAGCTCTTGGATTTTGTGTTCTATGTTAAACAGTGTTCTGCTCTATTGCTATGAGTAGGGCTGACATGGAAAGAGTTAAGTGGGAAAGGGATGCTCTTGGTTTCTGTGTTTTATGTAAAATGGTACTCTGCTCTATTGCTACGGAGTGTGGTGGAGAAGAACAAGGTAAGCAAGGCAGGGTGTAAACAGAGGCTGGACAGGTATAGAGGTGCAGGTGAGGAACATCTCACTGGCCAAGGTAAGACATTTGCATTGTTTGTTTTCTTAACTTTCACTTCTCTTCCCTCATACTATATTAGTAATGGGCAAGCACTAATATATTTCCCTAAATGTACCTGAAGATATGAAGGATGGAAAGGGATTGTCTATGACTATGAATCTCTGGAAACAAGCGTGGTTGCTCCTGGGTATGACCCGTGAAGTCCATGGTGATGCTAGTGGTCCCCTTCTCAAGGGATCCTCAGCAAACCCGGCACCCTACAAAGACACTATAATGTGAGGGTGCTTTGGCTGGGATGATCTCTGGATCCCTTTGGCATGGGATCTCCTAAGGAGTGATCGCGTTGTGGAAATGGAAGCAAGTGCGTATTTTTGTCTCTCCAACTAGACGGTGGAGAAACAGTTCCTAATGTCATAACAACATTACTAGTAATGGTGGTGGCAGCAGCAACAGTAGTAGGTGCTTAATAGAGGTTCTGCGTGCATTGCTTTCACGGAGGACCTTATTTAATTCTCACAAGAAGCCTTTGTTCAGGGATGGTTATTTCTACTTTACAGATGAACAAATTGAAATGTTAAGTAGCTCGCCTAAGATCTTACAGAAGAGTTGGGGCCGGTATTTGAACCTGGTCTGTTTGAATTCATCAACCAGGTGCTGAAACATGGTGAGAGGT